>JAPMOQ010037232.1:24287-91714 GCA_026543055.1 Argiope trifasciata | reverse complement strand
AAAAAAAAAAGGAATTATTGTTACCTTTTGAAACTTCAAAAACCGGAGACGAAATTATTAATAATTATAATTTCATTAGCTACTTGCAGTATTTTGTTACAAGCATTTATGAAAAATCAACATGAATTCTATTTAAATGCACTTCATTTCACACATTCATTCATATAAGAATTATCTTTTGAACTCTGTTCATTATTATGAAATCCACTATCTTTTTAATCTTAAGATGATAATAATACGTTTCCTTAATCCATTCATCCCTCTTCACCAACAAATATTAATAAAACCTCTAGGTTACACGTAATTTCTAAATTAGTTCCAAAAAATAAAAGATATTGGATGATATGAAGGAATACTTTTATCTCCATGTTATTCAAAGAAGCATAAACCCGGAAATTAACAAGTTCTGGAAACATCCCCAGTAATTGCTAAATCTTTTGAGCTATTCAAGCTAGAAGAATGCGATATAATTTCTCTTTCAGTATTTATTCCTCTAGAAAAGATATCTTCCCTCTCCAAACTGCGTGTAACAAAACGGCGGATAAGCTAAATTGATAAAGGCTTCCTTATAAGCGTTGCCAATCGGAAATTTCTGCCGCAAACGATTCATTGTAAAGTTTGTTCGATCGCTTCCACTAAACGTTTATTCAGTACATTTATATCCGGTGGTTTGGCAACAAAGAAATGGTTAATCTATTTTAGGAAAAAATGATATTCAGCTCCTAGGCTTTGTTGAATATTTGTTTATTTATTTATTCTGTTCGAATAAAAGATATATTAATACGGTCTATGATATAATTTAATAAATTATTAGATGAAATAGATGATCATCATGAAAGTCATTAGAAAAGAAATTTTTTTTGTGTGCAAGGATGACAAATTTTTACTGCCGTGGTAGATTTTGAACTACAAGAGACATATTAAAGTAAACGATGTCCTTCTGAAAAGGATAATTTTTCATTGCAAAATCCATTCTATGTCATTTTCTCTTTTATGAAGGATCCGATGTAATGACTTTTTTTAGATGTTTTGAAATATTAATAAATGACAAACTCGAATTGAAAAGATGTTTTTTTTTTTGTAAGTTAACTTTTTGTAAATGAAGGGATGAAAAATGATACGTTGATTTTTTTGTTAAAGAATAATTCAGAACTATTCTATAGAAACATCTTTTAAATAAAATTTCTTTTTTTTATATTTGATGGATTTATGTCTGATGTTTGTATGTGGGCATTAAAAATTATAGAAACTGAAAACTGATTAAATTTGTATTTGTGGTTTTTTTTTTAATTTTTCAATGCATTTTTAAAGTTTCTGCGTTTTAAATTCTATTCAAGACTACAAGAAAGAATTAAAAAGTGTATGATGAAATGAAGTAATGTATTTTTATAGATACTATAATTTTATATTTTTCATATACATGGAATTATTTTTGTAAATACAGTTTCATTTATCGTTTTCATATATTTTTATTTGATATACAATTAGTTTAATAAAATATTTGTATTTTATGATAATATTTCTATCTGTAATTATATTAATAAAATCATTATTCGCCGATTTCATTCTGAAAATTTAATAAGTAATTGCATTTCTTTAAAATAAAATTTAATTACTATAATTTTCATAAAATATGAAAATTGCATATAAAATTATTGTTAACAAGACTCATTATATAGAGTTAAGGAAAGAGTTAAAGTATTTAGGCGTTAAAAGAAATTTATGTCTTTTCTATCCTAAGATTCTTTTTGGTGAATGCGATAAATAAATGAAAATTTTCTGTATAATTGATTTTAAATTTTCATCATTTAATTTATTTAAAAATATTTTATAAGAAGAATTTATTTATCAAAAACTATTTAAACACTATACAAACAAAAGTTTATAAAACTAGTCTAAGGCAAATGGTGCTTTGATCAGTGTGGAATCACATATCAATTCAAATTCACTGGAATATTTCACTAATAATAACTATGACTGTGTTCAAATTTAGCCCTCTACAGGTCAAATAAACTTTATTAGATCTATACCATGATGGACATGCATATTTTGGAAGGTGAAAGCACGGAACTTGGAATGATTTTTTATAGATTTAAATTAATTAATTTTTTATGTTTTGCAGTTCTAATTCCTTGAAATATAATTTTGCAAGGGTATTTAAAATTCTAAAAATTATCTTTTCCCGAATATAAATTTAATATTTACCCAATTTTTTAAGAATATATTTTTACTTTTTTTTAACGATAGGTTTCATTGTTTTCACGTAATCTTAAAAACCATTTTCAAGTTTGCATGAAATATTTAATCATGTGATTGTCAAGCATTGATCAAAGTCTAAAAAAGAAAGATTATGTTTAAAACCTGCAATTTAAATGAAGAATGAAAACATGTTACATTTGCAAGAAAGTTTGAAGATGAATGAACAAGACATTTTTAACAGAAGTATGAGGTCGTGGGATTCATATTCATTAAAAAGGGTCCATGTACAGAGTGAACAGAGCATATGTAAGGTAATTTTAACAAAGAAAATAGTTTTATGGGGGAATCACGAATATGAAGTTATGTATATAATATTTAATTGATGTTAAATGCATCCAATACTACCCAGAAAGCTGCTGATCTTCAAGGGTAAGATTTAATTAAAATATTTTTACGCTAAAATATTTTTTATAATACCTCTAATGAATTTATTTTATTATTATGACGCTAAAGATAAATTTTGAATTACTTGTAGTAGATTTTCATAAGGCTTAAATTTCAATTTACAATTATATAACTAACCTTTACTTTATCCCCTAGAGTCTTCTAAACATTTTCTAATAATCGAAGCGAACTCCGAACCCCGTCAATCACCAAACATTCTATGACTGCAATAAACATAAATCAATTACCTAGAAACCTACTCTAACCCTCCGCAGGTAAGCGAAGATTGTCCGAAGCAATTCTCTAAAATTCCAGTCCCTGTCCGTATTTAGCGCGAACGGTTGACTTCGGGATCTCGCTCGGTTTGTAACGTTTATTGAAGTTTAATTGAAATCAGGGTAGCGAACACGAAAGCCAGTTCTATCTCTGCAGTTGCAAGCAGACCATGCGATGTCGCTGAAGACAGCTGGTATCTAAGTGAAGCTGGTAGGCTCCTTGTTAGTTGTCTGGGGACAGCGGTTGTTGCCAGAGCTGTTAGCACTCGAGACAGGCAACTCGAGGGGATTGCCCCCGCCAGGAGTCGGGAAAGGGAGTGGATGATTTAATTAATAATAGCAGAATGGAATTGTTAGCTCTAGGTTTACTGTGGTCGTTGGAGGGATTGTTTATTGGAGAGCGACTAAGAGGGGTATCAATGATATGCGATGGAACAAATTCCTTCAAATTCTTTCTGACTTTTTTGCTTGAATCTGGCTCTCGGGGCAGTGTGTAATAATGATTTTTTTTCCCTAATTATGTTTTTTTCTCCTCATTAGTATTTTTCTTTGTTTCAAAAAATGAACGTAACATATTCATCATTTATTTATTGCAAAATTTTCTTACTTTCCAGTTTACGGAGTGAAAGCATTGTAATTTGGGACATAATTATTGAAGTATGATGGATTATCCGGTAATCTACAGACATCCAGACAATCCACCTTATTGTCTGGAAATATAATGATTGTCCGGTTAATAGTATGCAGTATCTCGTTTCCGCTGATTGCAAATAAGAAAACTCAAAGATTCTATAAGCCATAAAAATAAAATGTAGTGTGTCTTTAAATAAAAAATGAGCATTCCTTTTAAATTTTGGACTGAATCCGTCTATAGAAATACCTATTTTGAGCATGCAAACGCTTTATCTAAACCAGTAGAAATGATCTCCTCAAAGCTTTCTCGCATACTTTCTAATAAAAGTATTATCCCAGAAACCCCCATTCATGGCATTGACGTTCAAGTGATGCAAAATATTAAGCTTGGGAGTGAATTTAGCATTTTTTTAATATACCTTATCAACCTTGGCTATTAACTAATGATATGCGGTTAATAGTATCAGAAAATCGAATTTCTATTTCAAACTCATTTTTCCTAGTCGATTGAAGCCCAAATTTAACTTAAAACTACATTTAGTCATCATATCCCATACCAAATTTTATATAATTGTCATTGCGTGTTTGAGTTATCGCGTTTATATGTTTCTGAGAGTGCAGACTGACAGACAGTCAACCTGTTCTTAGATTTGATTCAAAATTCACTCTGCGTCTACTTTAGAGATGTTTAATCTGTGTAAAGATAGTCTGTCTAGCCCTCTTGTTTTTGTATTCAACGCGTTAATTTATATGCGAACAGGCGGGCAGAAAAACTTTTTCTGAATGGATTTGACTCAGATTTTGATAGAAATATACAAATTTGGTATGAAAACTGTATATCAGATTACAATATATGCAATTCGTATGTTCTGAGTAGATACTATAAAAACTAAAAAAATATTTTATAGGTATTTTTAATATAAAAAAGATTAATGTATCTGAGAAATTGACCTTTTTAATGCGTAACAAATGTTTGCTGTTTCTAACAGAAAGTTAAATACGGCTATCTGGGTGGTTTTGTCTGGCAATTACTAAATAAGATCACATATTCTGTTCCAGTCAGTTTAGAGACTACATGTATGAGCAGTGATGCATATTGCTTCATATTTTTAATTATAATTTAAGTGGGAAACTACAGAAATGATAATTTTCTACAAAGCCTTCTATCCTCTGAAAACGTCCACATGGATTGCAAAACAAAACTTGTTTATTTCGGTTTTCCTTTCCTATCGTTAACTGTAGGACATGTGATTTAAAATCACCCTGTATACTAGATGAAAAAACATACATTTAATATTTGACTTTGAATTTCATCTACAAAGAGATCAGAAATATAGATATATAAGCAAATTAAAACATGCGAATAAATATTTTAAGCCTAATACCTTCGCTCAAAATGGTAGTTTCTGTCGAAATTTATATTGCTATACATGATAGAAACTTATGCTTAAATCTATCATTATTTTTAAATCATCACAGAGGAAAAAGAAAAAAGTTCAGACTGATGCAAAATTAATCTCTTATTAATATTAGCAACAGCTGAGGACAAATTTAATTCCAAGAAATGAATGAAAATTTGATTCCGATTGTTACTGAATCAGAATTTTCGCTCTAAGGGAAGGAAAATATTATATTAAATAATGTTTTAAATTTATTATTTAATTTCAATTTTTAAATCTATTATTTAGCTTTAGTTTCAAAATTTTAGTCTCAGTAAAATTTTTACTGAAGAAACTTTTTTAAAACTATCATTATACTTATTTCTAAACAATCAGAAAGAAAAAAATACAGTTACTATTAATGAAGAATTAATATCTTAATATTATCAAAATAATAATCTGGTAAAAATTCCGAAAATGAATTAAAAAATGAGTCAAAATATGACATCTACTATTTTAATGAGAGAGAGAATCATTTACGAATTTTCCATTAAACGTATGGTTCAAATGAATACAGAAGGAGACATTTTCTATTCATACAAAATGAAACATTAAAATTTTGAAATAATATTTAAAGAATTAATTAAAAACTTATCAGAATCCTATATAATTTTAACTAGTGGATATGAAAATTAAAGTTCGGATACTATTTCATAATTTTGCAGTATTAATTAAGAAATTTTGTTTAGAAAAACCCACTTATATTAATTAGACATGAAATAATTTCCTTCTGCTGTTTAGTTTGAAATGTTCATTTTATCAAATAATATCTATAACATGTTATTTTAAAAACTCATTTTGGAATTGTCAACTTAAGTAATAATAATAACTATAAAATCTTTGGAAAGAATTATGATGTGCACATTATTCTTCTAAGATTATTCAAAATTGCTACAAATTTAAATTCTAACAGAATTTTTCAGATTAATAAATATTATTAAAAATATTATGTTAAAAACAAAGTAACATTTAAGTAAGCTCCTTTGAATATAATTTTTGAATCAGATGTCCCTTTTATGATATTTAATCAATAAAATATATGAAATATTCAGCTGAAATGATTTTTGCCCAAGATGCGATGATGAAATTAAATAATAAAGAGTAAGAAGTTTGAATTTAAGTTGGAAATGTTTAGTAATTGGATCAATTTGCGCTGGTATCTTAAGTGGAAAGTGAGGGGAAAATAGCTTGATGCAATTTTCATATTCAGATACAGAATTCAGAAAAGGGTTTTAATGCTGTTTCATTTGAAGGTGCGTAATCAGCTTTCAGAAAGTTTTATCAATATTAATTGGGAATGTAATTATATTTAATTTATGCCATTTTAAGTATTTGATGTAATTAAATATAAATGAAAATGCATTAATATCGTAATATCATTTTATAAAGCTTATGCTTTAATTGAGAACTCTATTTAAATTTTCTTTCTATTAAAATAATTACCGTAAGATATTTATATATATATTTACTTACACCTGGGAATGTCAAAAAGTAATTTTTTAAAATTGGCATTTAAAAGATATTTTCGGAAGATTTTAGGAAAACCATACTTTAAAATGCTAAAAGAAATGGCATTAAGGTAAGGCCCATTAAATGAACAAATTATTGTAGGCATGAACTAACATTTCAGATGTGAAAATGTTCGGATGTCATGAACTTTCCTATTTTTAGCTTATATTACTTGATCATATTCTACAGAATGCATATCATTTATAAGGAAAATATGATTAGGACATTTTTCCTAAGCATTATATTAATATTTATTTTCCAATACTATATAGCAAATGTAAGAAAAAATGGTTACGCTTTAATTTGAAAAGTTAATTAGTTTAGAAAAAAAGAGCCCAGAATATTCTTTTCATCATTTTTACAAGCACAGCTACAGAAGGTATACAATTTTTGACATTTTGTGTTTTTACTTTGAATAATTATTTGCCTTTAAACAATTTTAACAGGTTACATAAGTAGCATTATATATATTAAGCATATTATTATCATATTGGTTTAAATCCTCATAGAATATAATTTCATTTATCTTTTTCATTCCCCCTAATTCCAACTTCACTGGTTTTGCTTATTTCCAACTTTTTCTTTCAATAGAATACCTAGAAAAAGTATAAAATGTTTAATGGGATTAGGGCATTGTTTGCAGATTTTTTTTTCTTTTTACAAACAAACTGCCTTACTCTACAGAATGATGTATAATATGATGTTGGCTGAATATTACAACCCAGATAATTTGAATTTTGAATTGAAATATAAAATATACATCATAACACAGATCTCTATCTACGAGTTTTTTCTTTATCTTGTAGAACATTAATGAAAAAATGCAGTTATAACGTTTATTGCACATTGTATTACGGTCTCAAATCCTTTTAAATTTTTTTAAAAAATTGGCTGAACATGTTATGATATGGTAATAAAATTGCAACCTTGACAAAAATATTATGTTTCGAGCCTTGAAAAAAAGTAAAAATTATTGCATCTGATGCAATAGCACATAATTTCTGTAAATTTATCCTTTAAAAAAATAAAGCTGCTTTGTTCAATCTTTTCTCTTTTTCTTCCTTTTTTCATTAGTTATCTGACAGTTATCCTATTGTTTAATAAGTTGATCTACATGCTTACATTTCTGAAGACATTATTTTCATTCCAGAGAGTATCTTTTAAAATATGAGCACCGACGACATTAGTTTCATGAATGTACTTCTTTTATGTACATCATCATACAATGTTTGCCTTTGTTCGATGCTATACTGTTTGTGCCGTCATTCAAACTCTCTTTTGTCCAATCTTTCTTAACCCAATCGAACAGCCTTTCAAAAAGAATTTAAATTATTTATAAGTTTGTTAGCTAGTTGACAACAAACAGTATAATTATATGTTTAAACGGCTGTAAATATTTACAAACATGCTAATACATTTCAGGTTTGAAGTTATATAGTTATTATTCACTATTTATCTCTGGTGATAAATATTTTCTGTGTATATTCTTGAACTTATACTCTTCTTTTAAAGGGTTGTCTTCATATGGAATGAATCTCATTTGTCGAAAATTTTTTGGATAAAATAAATACTTTTATGAAAAAAATGATTAATTTATCAACCGATTAATGTAAGCACTATTTGTTAGAACGTGTATAACTTGGTTGTTTTGAAATATTTACCCTAAAAGCCATTCCCTATTTCCATAAAACGAATTAAGATCTGAATTGAATCAAAGTGAATTAAGGAACCAATTTTTATATTTGGTCTTCAAATTGGATAGCTTAACATCCCATTTTGGAAACAGCACTAAACCTATTTTAGGACTTACTTTGTTTAAACACCAATCTGGACGAGACATGTTTCTTGTCCCTGTCAGTATTTCAGTACCATACTAAAGGGAAGTGTTTTAGCTATAAGCGTGAAATTTAGCTTGTACTAGCCTCACATGAATGATGGATCTTTGTTGGAATCAGATGTCGAAACTCTAGCCCTCCAATTCTAACGTAGATAACTCCCCAATAATTCATCTGGACTGGGTTTTTTTTCTAAAAAACAATATAATTGGTTTTCAGACGTCATTTGATTGAAATAATTCATATTTGCAAAGAATTCTTTTCTTTTTGAAATTATTTCATTAAAAATACATTTGAAATTATTTGATTCCAGCTTTAAATTATTTGATTACCTCTTTATTTAGAAAGATGAATCCTATCTAAGGAGGATTATACCTTCCAAAGTTCTTAATTATAATTTTATTAAAAACAGTGATATCGTAGGACTTTATTGTGCTATTTGTATGTTTGACTTACAAAACTATTATTGTATTAACCATTGTCTTATTATATTAACTATTTCAAAAAATATGTTTGACTTTCAATTATTAACTACTAATTCGTACAATTTATTGTAAATTTTCTTAATAACTTAGAAAGCTAGTGAAACTTTTAAATAATATGCGTATTTCAAGAATTTAATCTAATTACAAGTCAAAATATACAATTTATATTTGTAAGAATCCTAATGGATTGATTTTGTTTAAGGAACATGTAACTCATGCAAAGTTGTATAAAGTGCGCACTGTGTCGTTTAATATTTTGATCCAAACGATAATTTAACATTGAATCCAACCACATTTTTGTTATTCAGATAATCTTTTCACTCTCTTTTACTTCTAATTTTTGATTGATAAACATTTATATTATTATATTTATCAAGCAACGATCACATATTAGACACAATTATGGGTCTGCTATGCTTTAGATTGCACTACATCTAAATATAGTGCAAACTTCGTATCTCATAAAAATATTTTATAAAGGGATTGTTGTTTCTTTGAACATAATTTATCTCTATTTTTCACGAATCAATGAAAATTTCCATTCTATTTTTCAAAATTCGTCAATCAATATTCGGCGCAAAAGTATTTGAACTTCCTATCTGACGTATATTTAGTTAAAATGTTAACTTTATAAAAGTATGTTTTTGTTAAGAGAGCAGAGTGTATCGATGTTTAATTAAAACTCATTTTTGAACAGAAACGGGAAAGATTAATGATTTACTGAAGTAAAAATATTTCATTTAAAGAATGATATACTAGGTCAACACAAATGGTTTCTATCAAAATAATTTGAAATTAAAAATAATAAGCAGTTAAGAGTTGTAGTTATTGTTCGGCACTTGTCAAGCTTTAGAATAACGATGCCAAATTCAAATGGGTCCTCGTTTATTTTTAAAACCTCACATTTATGTAACGAAAATAAATCCAAATAAAAGAAAGAATTATTATGAAAAATATAGGATTATTATAACTCTACAAATAGCATTGCACTATTTCAGTAATTGTAATCACCATTCTTAATCAAATATGAGCGTTGGCATTTTTTAATATAGTTGTATAGCTGTGAAATAATACACTATTTAATAATTGACATAATAAAATATATTAAATTCTGATTTTTAAAATTGACCGTTGAATCATTGGATTGAAGATTCGTGAACATATGGAATTCATACTGCTAAACGCATCTGTATTATAGGCAATGTGAAATTTTAGAAAGTATTACAGAATTTTTCATAAATTGTTTAAAATAAACAGCAGCTGTCTAACTTATTTCTGATTCTATAAATTATAAGAAAGTATTTTTATTTAATTTTTTCTATATGTATTTTATCTTTGCAAAAGATGTTCTTTTTATTTGTTTAGCGAAATACTACTCATTAACTCATGTTTTTTGTGTTTGACAACGAATTCTAAAACCCTCCTCGTTTTTGCGTATGAGTTAGGGTGAGTTTAATTCATCAAAATAGGGGTGAGATGAAAGTTGAAAGGAGAAGATGTTTACATTTAACAATAAAATAAAATCGAATTATTCACAGACTGAATTAATATAATATTGTCGAAAACAACGTGATACTCACATATACGTAAAAAAAATCTAACAATTTTTTTTTGCAATAGGGCGGAAGGTCAAAGAATGGCGAAGAATTTGGGAAATGGGCTCATCCTTCAGTGCCTATCTCCTTAATGAGATATAAATGTCGAAAAGAGGTAAGCCTCAGAATACTGAAAAGAACAGTAAGTACTCGCTAGAAAGTGATATATTTTTATTCATGTGCTGTAAATAATACGAATTCAATTCTAATTTTCATTAACAAGTGCAATTATAATTGTATGAGATAAATTACTTATAAACTGATAAAAGCTTTTATAACTCATATTACCAAATTACATAATGAATAATCATGTCAGAAAGAATAACTTAATTTTCCTCAAATAACCATTCAAACAAATAACAGTCAGGTAATTTATTCCGTTCCACGTGACATCCAAGACAGATTTCCACGACTTTGAAACGGTTAACAATGTTCTCAAAAAGACAGCTTATTAGTTATCTCAGAACAATTTCCAGCGAGGCAGAATTGGCAGTAGAATCGTGCCATTAGTTGAACACCGATTCCGCCAGCCCCTTGACAGGGCAGAAACAAAAAGCGGTCCCACCTTCCCCTAAAACGCCTGTCAGCAATACTGCGAGCGTTTCAGGACGAGGTAATGACTTTCACGGATTCGTGGCTCCAATTAAATCGAGGACTTGTGTCAAAGGAAACGATCACCCTGGGTTTTAATTAATAGTCAACATTAGGGAGAAATACGACGAAGAAAAAGAGCGAAATAAAAAATATTAGTTTCCCTTGTTGTAGAAAGTAGTCAAACATTTATTTCCAAGGCACCAAATTAAGCTTCGGGAAGAAAGAATTCAATTGCTTTTGTTCTTCTTTCGTTGGGTTCGCGCTCAACTGGTGGTTGGGAGAAGACTTTTCAGGATGTTAATCACTGATCAACTAGTGAGTTCCCGTTAATTGAGTGAAGGTTTGAGGGCTCTCGAGGTACCGTTAATGCATTTGCCAAGATTAACGGAAGAAGAATTCTTCTGCCAGAGTTTGGCGCTCGAAGGAAATTGAGAAATAGTGCAACGCATCGCTTCGGGGAATTCTCCTTTCAATCGATACTCTGCGATCCGTTGGCGTAAAACATGAATTTTTCAAGGAGGCTTTATTTTAAAAAACCCGTTTAGTGTAATTAAAAATGTCAGGCATCAAATTAAGCTTTCAGTGACAGGCCGGGCAGTTTTTGGAGGAGAAAACAAGTTATTATCTGACGAGTTAAATAAGGTTAAGTAGCAACTCAGGAGCAGACAGTTCTGTTATTTCTTTTACTATTTCTAGTGGGTGTTTATGATAGATTAGATTCTTATAATTAGAAAATGAGAGTAAAATCTTGAATAGGTCCTATAATTTAGTTTTTAACTGTTAGAATATAACAAAAGAAGCTCTTTTTCAATTATAAAAAAGAAAAGGGTTTTTTAAGTTAAAAAAATCAAAGAAGCGCATAGTTTTTAAAAATTAAAAACATGAATTAATTTCTTCGTATCATACCTGGGAATAGGTTTATTAAATAATGACATAGGTGCAATAGAGCTTCATCCGCCCCTGCCGAAAGTATACGAAATTCGATGGTTGATCTGGGCTTTTTGAAAACTATAGCTGGATCCTAAGGACCATTACTGATCGTATTATAACTCTTTTCATATGCCCTGAATGCAGCTATGTCCACCACTTTTACTATACCCATCAGAGTGATGAAAAGCAACCATCATATAGCTTCTTATTCCTATATACTTGGGCATATTCTTATGATTCTCCATACTAATATTTGGAATACTCCCGATTAGGGAATAATAAGTAGTAGGATTAAATATTAAAAAGCATAATCTTTATTAATGAAAGCACAAGTACCAGCAAATAAGCTACATTTGACCAAAACGAAAGTATGCGAAGTCGGGTGGATGATTTGGTCGTAATACAGAGGAAACCTAGTATAATATAACTCCCCTCATAGCAAGTATATTTGGAATGCGAGTATATTTGGAATTTTTGTTTTTACTCCTTCAGAGCAATAAGATTTTCTTAGTAATATGATAGAAATTTAAATTTGGGAAACTTTTCAATTTTAATTTAAAATTTCTTCTATTCACACTCTTAAACATTTAGAAAACTGCAATTTTCAAAAATTATTTCTATGGGATTGAGTAAAGAAAACAAATAACTTCGATTAAATTGTTCATCAGATAATATAATACGTTTCATGATACTGTTTATTTTTGTTATTATAAATTGTTAAAACGTATTAATTCTTAAACTTAGTGCTTTTTGGTACCTGACTATAAACAAAATGACTATATCAGAATCGATATTGTCAAACACTTTCTCAAATGTAAAGTATTTATAAACATGGAACAGCTTGAAAATAATTATGGTACTAAAAATGTAATCATTTAATCAAAAGATACAAATTTACACTGAAAAAAAAAAGCATTCTATCTTAAAATGGAAGAGCAAATTTTGAATTATTTTATAAAGATTTCAAGAATGGAATAAATATATTTTAAGTCTCACATTTTATTTTTCAAAGTATGAAATAAAGAATTCCTATATATTTGTGCTTTCTTGTTATCTTTATTTCAACAACTCTCCAAAGAATTAAAAATAAAATTTAAAGACATATCCCAATGGACCCTGGTTTATCATTAAATTAACAATAATGATATTCGCAGATTTTTTTGTAACTTCATATCTAATGAAAGATATAATGTTATTATTTTTTTTTTAAACTGAAAGTTATAGTAATATTTTCTACACTTTGAGAAAAAAATTATTTTTCTGAAATGGTTATTTTTAATAACTAATAAATATGGCATTTTAAGAAATATTTGAAAAAATGTACATGATTTTGTAACAAGATTTTAAAAAAATTATCGTTTTATAACACAAGACTGAATATAGTTTTCATTATTCATATTTACATTTAAAAAGAAATATTGACAGCTTATTGGTTTTTATTACAAGGACGGAAAATCCAAAAAGGACAAATAGGAAAAGCAAGTTTACTATTGTTTTTATTTCATAATTTGCGGGAAGAAATATAAATTTGCAAGGAAGAAGAGAATATCGTTTTATTTAAAACTCTCTTTCAATGTACAAGATTAAAATAGTATTTCAAGATCGTGAACTTAAGGCTTAAAACATTCAAAATGTTTAAAACATTAAAAAGGCTTAAAACATTAAAAATGGAAGGATTAAGCCAAAATGTTTAGTTTAAAAGGATTAAAAGTGCCAAATATAAATGAATTCAGCTGCTTAGTTCTATATACAAATATTTCCTCATTTATAATGTAGGCCTAACTTAGTTATGGGACTTAAATTAATATAAGAACTGTATAAACAGCCATTTGCTGCTAAAGTAAAGGGAATCTATTTATTCAAGCTTTTAATTAATGCATCGAATGATATGAAGATTTAGATTTCATACTATGCAAAGTTTACTTAACAATTTTATGGTGCTCTAGGACTTTATTCCAAACATTTTTAATCCAATTTCTAAACTTCGTTGCGAAAACTGAATATATATCTTAGCTTCTGCAAGCATCTATTTATTTTCTTGACCAACATTTTCCCTTAGGCTGAACTATTCTGCCTCGAAATTCTTAAATTTTTCACAGTGGACGAAAAGGCTCCAGCCTTCGTTAATCTCTACGAGGCAATCCGATAATTTCCCAATTTCCTCTTGACACTTCCCACTCTAGCCATCTTAATTCTGCAGCCTGCGGGCTTTTACCAGACTTTCCGGGACTCTAATTATTTATTAAGGACTTCGCGCTGTCCATCCACCTTTTACCAAATTCGAAATCCCTCTCCAAAACCCTGCTAGAGACTCCTTCACTTTGCCGAAGAGTCGAACGAAATTCGAAATCGCCGATTCCTAATTAAATCTCTGCATTGGAAACTGGCTTCCCTCAAGAAGGCTGCCATTGGAAGCCAATAATGCTGTCAGTCGCGGCTCGCATCCATCTCATTTCCATGAGTAGCCAACCGAATTTGAATTTAACACCAGACCCGGAGTCATTTATTGAGTGACTATACCTAGTTGGAAAGGTGAGAAGAGGCTTGCATATTTTACATGGTTATTCAAGGGCACAACTTCGATGTGTTTCGCTCTGCTAACTCTGAAGTAGATCTACGAGAATGTCTGGTTACTTGAAACCTGTTTTGATACCCTTGTTTTGTAAAAGATAAGTTGGATACGGAGTTTATAACTATTCTATGTCAGGCAATAGGATTCTTATAATAATGGTTTATTCAGTTTAATCTTCTTAAGCATAGTGAGGAATGGGTGGAATGAATTTCATGAGGAATGGCAGGAATTTAATGAGATAGATATGAGCTGTAATAAAAATTATATCATTGATGCGTGCAATATGATTTACTCGTCATTCATTAAATGGAAAAAATTAAGAATGCTTTTCTCTTGGCTAACTCTGAAGTAGATGTACGAGAATATCTATCTGAAACCTGTTTTCATATCTTTGTTTTGAAAAAGATAAGTTGGGCACATAATTTATAAGTATTCTAAGTTTTGTACTAGAATTCTTATAATAATGGTTTATTCACTTTAATCTTTTTAGACATAGAGAGCTATGAGAGGAATTTCATGAGACTAGATGGTATGAATTTTAAACAAATATTGTATCATTGATATGTGCAATATGCTGTGTCATTCATTAGATGGAAAAAATAAGAAGTTAAAAAGATAATAAATGAAAGAAATGCATGGTTTTATGATAAATTTGGTTTTTCTTTGAAATTCGGATTAAATTAAATTATTGTAAGTTCGCATAAAAAAATCTGTGAAAATATTGTAATGATACACATTAGAGGAAATAAAACTTTTTGTTAAGAAATTTAATTATTAAAATTCTTTTTTTTCAGTAAATTAGAATTTTTGATTCTCTGAATCTCTATGATCATATAAAATAGTAATTATGTCTTTTTTTAAATTCCTAGAATAACTTACTTTAAAAAAAATCTTAGCATCAAAATTGTGCCATCGAAATGTTTTCAGTTCAATAAATTGGAAGGGTTGCAGTGGTCGGATAATAAGGACTCGACCTCAGAAACCGAGGGTTTGAAGTTCGTGAATATTCGTGCAAACTGGTTTGATACATATTAAAATCGTCCTCTCGCTGGTTTGGCATGGTGGGGGTGCCTGCTCATGTGTGGCCTTCGTCAGCAGACCGCGTTTCAAAAATACGAGGTCAGTCTCAAAATGGCCCTAATGTTATTTTAAAACCTGACGTTAATATAAATCAACTAAACATAATGAGTAGTAAAAAAGAAAATAAATAATAATTAAATAAGTAATACTTAAATTAAATTAGCATTTGAAAATAGATTTTTTTTTCTAAATCAACAAGATAAGATCTACAATTTTTTAAACTAATGGAAGTTTACAAAGTAATGGGAATTAAGAATTTTGTTTGTTGAATAAAAAATAATCCATATTAATTAGAAATCATTGTAAATGAGTTATTATCAGTTTGAAATGCATTCATCGCATGAGTTTTAGCATGCAGCTAATAACATACGAAAATCGAATCTGTATATTAGATGTATTTCCTTCATTCGACTGAAACAAAAATTAGTTAAAAATCACAAATTCTCAAATTTAATCTATTTAACTAATTTTTTTACTGCATTCTTTGAGTTATTTGCATGTTTATTGTTGTGCCTTATGGCGTTTTAAAAGCCCACTGGAAGTTATCGATCAGCGATTTAAGCAGAGTGAGTGCCTCTTGTTTTTACAGTAACACTGACTAGGGACAAGAGAACGATTTTGCTACTCACGTGTCGCAATCCTTTTTAAGGGGAGGACTTCATTTACTCATCCTCAGATTGTAATTTAGACCTGGATCAGAGAATGATCACCTCTGAAACAGTACCCTCCAGTGGTATTACTCTCCACATGGAGGACTTTGTGACCAAGATAGATTCATACGTGCTCCAGCCATCACCACACCAGGAGAATTTTCGGCTGCCGAGTTCGAATTTGCAAATTAACGGACATGAGCCCAACGCTCTACCAACCAGGTTCTGAAAATACAAACCAACGAATTGTCAACCTGTAATGGGATTTGTCTTCAAATTAGGTTGGTGCTTACAGTATAAATGCTAAGTTTGTGCCCGAATTTCATTTATCTACCCTCCTACGTTTTGCAATTACCGTTTTAGTTTTTATTCGAATAGTCAAATATGTCGAGCAGTTCTTTTAAATGGAATTCTCCGAAAATCTGACAAAAATCTAAGAATTTGGTGTACACCAAATTTCTTTCTCTAGCTCTAAGCATTTTCTAGTACTAACTCTAAGCATTTTCAAATTACACTTGTCACAAACAGTCAAACATTTTACTGAAATGTATTTTTCGAACTTAGGAATGATAGAAATGTGGAGATTCTTGAATTGAGCAATTTGGTATTTATTGCAAAGTACTGACAGACTTACTTTGTGCTCGAAATTCAAAAGAAACATACACATTTTGTGTAAAGACAGTTTACTTAATTTATTAAACTTAGCTCAGAGGGTTTTCAGTATTTATTGTAAAATACTGACAAACATTAAATGCTCGGAATTCGGTAGAAATCTACAAATTTGGCGCAAAGACCGCATACCTAATTTTATAAATCTAGCTCAAGGTATTTTGAGTATTTATTATAAAATAAAGACATCCTTACTAAATGCTCGAAATTTAATTTTTTTTCTATCGCAGCGCCATAATTTCCCCTATTAGCGTCTGTGGTACTAGTTTTTTTTCTTGATAAATCGAAACCGCATACTATAATGTGTATAGTGGCCAAATTTGGTCATATTTCTACCAGTACACGATATAGGTCTCCGAACACTTCCTATTATTTCTTGTCACTCTGCATACTGAAATATTCAAAACTAACAATAAATGTATCTCACCAAAAAATGTGGCCCATAATTGTTAAAAATCACCTTATCATATGCTTCAATTTTATAGCCGTCTCGCCTCTGCCTATTTATACAATAACTTTACTTATACTCAATACATTATCGTACGCTTCACGCTGCTTCATTTTCATAACCATATGCTCCCTGCTTAGCTAATGACTAATACTCTGATGCTAAAGCAGAGAAAATCGCTTTAAAGTTAATGGAATCTTTAACGATAAGTGGGGCTCAAGACACATTAAGATACAAATGACTGCGGGACTTGATAAAACCGCTTATCCCAGAGTGTCACTACTTTGATGGATCACTGCTCTGTTCTTGATAAGAATTTCATGAAAAGTTACTAAGGGCCTTATTTTGTAAAAATTGGGCTAATTGGAAAAACTTTGGATCTTATATTTTTTTTGTGTGAATTATTGATTCTAGTGCTATTATACTTTTCAGATGTAGATTTTGATTCTGTTTGATTCAACCTTGATTTTTTTTCAATCGAAAACACTGAAAGAATTTGGAAAATGGAATCTTCTTAATTAATAGTTATAAGACATTAATAACATGTCTCAGATGAAATCTTCTTTATTTCACATTTTCTTTGCAATCCCCCGTAATGTATTTCGTATTATTGGGTTGTTCGGAAAGTCATTTCGTTTTTTTTGGGGAACATGAAAGACAGTTTTCGTATAATGAATAAATATTTTATTAAATTATATATTGGCCATTCTGGTCCAACACCTTTTGCCATCTTTCTGGCAGTAACATAATTTCCCTCTCATAAAAGTTTTGGTCCTTGCTGGCAAAAAACTGGTTCAGGTGGTTTTTGACATCTTCATTTGAGGTAAAGGTTTTGCCATCCAAAAAATTTTGCAGGGACCGGAACAAATAGTAGTCGGAAGGCGTCATATCTGGAGAATATGGTGGATGTTGCAGTACGTCCCATTCAAGCTGTAAAAGTTTTTGGCGAGTGACCAAACTTGTGTGAGGTCTCGCATTATCCTGGTGGAACACTACACCCTTCCTGTTGATTAATTCGGGCCTCTTCTCTTTAAGTGAACCATTCAATTTGTCCAGCTGATGACAATAGACTTCTGAATTAATCGTTGTATTGTCCGGCAAAAGCTAAAAAAAAAAAAACGATTCCTTTGACATCCCACCAAACGGAGAGCATCACCTTTTTTTGGTGAATGTTGGCTTTTGACACGCTTTGAGCCGGTTCATCTTTTCTGCTCCATGACCTCTTGCGTTTAACATTGTTGTATACAACCCATTTTTCGTCCCCAGTAATAATCCGCTTCAAAAATGGATCATTTTCTTGAAGTTTGAGGAGCGAATCACAGACGTCGATACGACGACACAACTTTCTCTCCGTGGAACATGGGAAACCCATATATCCAGCTTAGAGGTTAAGCCCAGGCCTTTCAAGTGACCATAAACAGTTGAATTTGATACATTTGACCTCTCACCGATCTCAAATGATGTTATTCACGGGTTTGCATCAACAAATACCTTTATCGTGTCTTTAACAGCTTCATCCGATCTTCCAGAATGTGGTGCATCTTTGACATCAAAATTGCAGGATCGAAATTTTGCAAACCAGTTCTGGCACTGGCGTACTGTTAACACGCCTTCTCCATACACATCCGTCATTTTTTTTCTCGCTTGGACAGCATTTTTACCTTTTCTGAAGTAAAAAAGTAAAATATGACGAAAATGCTGCTTATTGCTCTCCATATTTAAAAGGGCACCAACCAAAAACTACTGCGTAGAATTAATAGAACTTTTTCACACACAAGCCTTGCAATATCAGCTCTCAAGACATATAATAGTTATGCGGCTTAAGTGTGAAGTTGGTTTCGAAAAAACGTAATTAAGTCCTCTGACGGGAAAAAACGAAATGACTTTCCGAACAACCCAATACATTGTAGATATACAGTTCATATGATGATATTCTTTTGGAAATCGAACAAATCTTCTTAATTAATAGTTACAACATATTAATCCCATGTCTTATGATATTCTTTGGAAATCGAACAAATCTTCTTAACTAATAGTTACAACATATTAATCCTATGTATCAGATAAAATCTTCTTTATATCAACTTTTTTTGTAATTTTCCGTAATATATTTCGTATTACATTGCAGAAATAAAGTTGATATGATGATATTCTTTTGGAAATCGAACAAATCTTCCTAATTAATATTTACAACATATTAATCCCATGTCTCATGATATTCTTTTCGAAATTGAACAAATCTTCTTATTTAATAGTTACAAGATATTAATCTCATGCCTCAGACAAAATCTTCTTTATTTCAACTGTTTTTGTAATCATCCGTAATATATTTCGTATTACATTGCAGAAATAAAGTTGATATGATGATATTCTTTTGGAAATTGAACAAATAAGTTTAGGAATTCGAAAAAATTCACAAATTTTAGACATAACAATTAAAAAAAATATTAATCATGATGCCTCGTGAAAGGGGTGTAGTAGCTACAGAGGGTAAAATCCCTGAAAACAGAAGTCTGACTTCTAGTTCATTTGAAGAAGATACTCTCTTGAACAACCCTTTTACAAGGGGGGACTCATTCACTCACCTCACAGATAGAATACAGGGAAAGAATAACTATGTTAGAAATAGGACTTAAACGCGGAACTCTCAGATTGCGGAGAAGATAATCTAACCCCAAAGCCAGGACGCCAGCTTAAAAACCGGAATTCACGGTTAAGAATTTCAGCTCTCATTTTCCGAAATATTTTTTTCTAATAAAATGCGTCATGAAAAAAGAAAAATAAATAAATGTAGATCCTATTACTGAATCGATTCCGTTCAGAACGGAAGTCTTTTTAGAAAAGAAAGGATATTTATGTAATCTTAAAAGAAGAATAACCAAAATCATCAGTTTCGAAAAACATACAATGAAAATATGCTATGCTATTAATACTGAAAATTGCTATCTGATTTTTGCTCATGCAACTATGAGCATTTTAATCGTCTTTATAATTTTTTGGGGGGATTTTAAAAAACCCGGACGTACCAAAATTCTAAAAATGAGAATTGAAAATAAAGTTTTAATTTAATTACTTTTTTTCAAGCCTTTATTCTTTTGTTTATTCAAAAGTTTAATTTTTTGCAAATGAATTAAAGGAATTTAAAATCATTTTTCATCCTTGCATTACTGGAAATTTTTAAATATTAAAGTTCGTCTCAATGCGACGCTAATTTCGCTAATTTGATTTATTTTTATAACTTCAGCATTAAAAAAGTTATAGTGAAATGAAAACTTCAACCTTTCATTGAACTGCATGGCCCTCTTAAGAATTCTTGCTAGATTTTTACATTTCTAATTATATATGTTGTGTTGTTGTTTCTTATGGGATTTGTACGCTGTTACGAAAATAGAGATTTCAGCCAATTGGGTACGTCTCTTGCTCTTTTCAGTAGTGCCATTTAGGGTCAAGAGAACGACATTGCCATTCACGCCACACAGCCCTTTTTATGGGACGCACTTCATGCATTCACTCATCTAAAGATGGTAATTTAGACGTGGATCAGAGAACTATCGCCTCTGAACCAGTAACCCCAGCGATATTATTCTCGGCATGGCGGATTTTGAGACTAAGGCAGATTTATATTTGCGTAAATCACCACAAATGTGGAATCTCCGGCTGGTAAGTTCGAACTCGCAACCTACCTCCATAGTACCAGTCTATCCCGGCCTTCTAACAACATATTTTAAGACTATAAAAATTCAAACAAAATTACTCTAGCTATGGAATTTACACAGAATTTCTCTAGGGATCAAGATGTCATGGTTGAAATATTATGAGTACACTGAAGAATTATAGACATTTTCTCAAAATCTTGTCATGAGAACCATTGAAAGAGACAGTCTTCCAATAAGTAATATACTTAAAATGAAAAAAAAATTAATTAAGTTGCAATTTGTAATTCGAAATTGTGGTCTTAAAGTCAAAATCTTATGGATTTCGAAAAGACTAAGATGATAATATGTATACCTTTGCTAAGTAACATCCCACGTAACACAGAATGCTGACCAATATTGAATAATATTCTGTCATTTTATGTTATTAAATATTTGATAAAATCATACAATATTCCGAATATTGTTTAATATTGTACAGTATAAGTAGGCTTCTTGGGATTGGCTGAGTAACTGTTGTTTCCAAATATAGATAAAATTAGACTAAAGAATGAAAATGAAATATTTATGGCAATTTATAAAAATGTAATGAAGTACGAATATTTATCGCCTTAATTTTATTTTATACAGATTAAAAGAAAAGAAATTTGCCTTTTAAGGGAAGTATATTTACTTATTTCAATGCATGCCATGGATAGAAAATACGTAAAGGTATAAAAGATTAATAGTCATAATTCAGACTTAACGTGACTTATTGGATATGCACCCGGACTCTTCGAATAAAAAGAGTTTACCTTTAAGTCTCATGCCTTAATACGATAAACAAACTGCAACCACGTGGATAAATATAGCCCGCCATCTTAAAAGATTTCAAACGGGAAACGGTTTTTGTAAAGCTATCTAAATTTGTATTCAGATCGGCTGCGGCTTTAACAGAAAGAGATAGATGATATTCCCTTTAAAAACCATACACTTTAGAAAACTAGTGCACTTTGCATACTAAAGAAGCAACACTTTTCCAAGGCGCGTTGTTACAGAATATCCGGTTGTTATGATGCCTTTTATACGTTTCTTTGCGATTGCGCTTAAATCTTTCTTGCCTGGACGTCCATTGCCGGGATTTAAAAGAGCAGCTAATGGCTTTCGGAGTTTAAATGAGCCCTCCGCTCTTGCGAAAAATATTCCGTTTTATAACGGGTTGTTTAAAAATTCGTGTTCCAGACGTAGTTTATTAGCTTAAGCGAAAATTATCTGCGTTTTACTTCGTTCCATAATGCGATCTTAAGTTCGCAGTGTGTGTAGTGGTTTTAAACTCTCTTCCCTCGGATACTAATTTTTGCTCTTGAGACAGATTTAGCGGGGCGCGTGAGTGATAAATGATCTGTGAAATTACGGAGGATTACTTTTATTTCGAAATTTAAGAGATTAATTTTCGAATGGACCTTAAAACAAAATGGCGGAGTTTTGTCGCTCTGGTGGAATTCGAGTTTAAATCAGAATTTATTCTTTTAGATTATATAATATTAGAGCTAAGAAAATTTTGTTTTCAGTTACGGTTCTCGCTGATTATTTAACTTTTGATTACAGTGCTTAACTTTGCTTTGTTGTATTGTTTACCTGTATTGGTCAGTGATATATGTTTTTGAACTTAGAATTAAGTATTTTTTCAACTGATTAAGGATACTGTAATTAATAAATAAATTAATTTTAATATATTTTTATAATATAACCAATTATTTTAATTAATTAAGAATAATGCTGTGATACTACTTTAATTAATTGATTATATTTTTTATGAATATATTAGTTTTTTTCAAATAGAAATGTCAAATTAGCAGTTATAGATTTTTAAAAAGTAATTTTAAATAGAAATCTTTTATTCATTTGGTAGTCAAAATTGAAAATTAATTAAGTAATTATTTTTATTAAATCTTTACTATCCTTGCACTTATCCCAAAAAAAGTAAAGGACAGTAGGATTAATTACTATGATAGAAAAATATATTTGCTGTATAGATAGTATATTTTTCTATACATAAATATTTTTTTATTAAAAAAATTCTTCATACACCATTATTATTAAAGTCAAATTGATATATTAATCAAATAAATATATAAATCTATGTAAAGTTTTCAAGTACAATCTATGGCATGTTCAGTTTATAAATTACACTGAGTTTTTTTAAAGATTTTATCAAAAAGTGCAAATATTAATAAAATTACAGGAAGTTTTTAAGATAAATTTTACTTTCAATTGTTCCTTAAACTCCATGTTAATATATTCTGAAAAAATTACGAAGCTTTAATTATATTTATAAAGTTACAGATAGAATCAATTGCGATTATATCTTTTAAATTATTTTCATGTATGTATATTAATTCTGCGTTCTTTAGATGGCATAATCATGCTCGAAAATTTATTTATTAGGGTAGGTATTCATTTTTGTTCAAAGAAAGATTTAGCGTGAAACTTGGTGATAAATAATCTAAGATTACCAAGGAGTAGTTTAAATCAACGTTTAAAAGATTAAATTTCGAATGAAACGAAAATAAAGTGATGAAGCCGTTAACTCCTTTGCAATACTGTGGCTAAAATCCAGCCTAATCTCGGAAGGATTTATAGTTAAATATCACTTATGATGAAAACCACATTTATTTAAAAGACAGTTACTATTTTTGCTTATTTTTGTGAATCCTTGCTTTATTTACCAAATCCGAGAAATAAATATGTATTTTTATCGAATGAATTATACTTTTAGTAGCAAATTCGTCGAAAATGAATTTTTATTTGTCTCTCTCTGCAGAAGAAATATGTTACAGAAATGAAATAATGTATGGAAAGACACATTGGATTTATCATACATCTTTATTTGAAAAAAAAAATCGTTTTTTTTTTGGGTTTTTTTCAAATGCTATCATTTTTGTTTTTCTTCAGAAAATTAGCGCGAATGATTCTTAGATAATGTACCAAAAAATCGTAATGTGTTTTGGTTTCTTTTTTTTCTTTTTTTTGCTTGATAATATTTTTATGAATTTTGTTCTAGGCTGCTGTAGCCTGATGGTAAGGTCTCGGCTTCGGAACCGGAGGGTTTCAGGTTCGAGACTCGATTCCACCGAAGAACCGTCGTGTGAGGGGGTCTCTTGCATGGTAAATCCGTCAGGCCAAACGTCCTCCCGCTGGTGTGTTTGGTGTGGAGAGGGGGATGCCAGTTCATGTGTTGCCCTCGTCATCTGATCTTGGTTCAAAATTACGAGGTCCGTCCCAATATAGCCCTGGTGTTGCTTTAAACGGGAACGTTAATGTAACTAAACTAAAATGTGTTTTATTTTTAGGCAATGCCTGATTTATGTTGCGTTGATTTAAGAAATGTTTATTGAACTAGACAAAGCTATGCTAAAATATGGATAATGTAGTAGTGAAAATATTGATATCCCGGACGAAAACACATTCTTATATTAACATTTGCTGTTGTTTTATCTCCCTTTGGATGGAAATCCAATTCAAACCAAGTAAAAATAGGGAAAAGAGGAATGTAGAAGCTTCTGAGGGTAAGGACATTTGACCACCCGAGGTCAAAAGTCTGACTTTTCACATTAAGATGATATTATCTTGAACAACCCTTTTTCACACATCCCCGAGATAGAACAGAAGGTGGAGAGCAACCATGTTCAAACAAAGAATTGAACTCGGGAAATTCAGACCATTCAGACCACGGGAAAGACTCACGACACTGGTCAATACACTGGCAGATTTACCATTAATAACTTTTTGCAGAAACTTGGGAAAAAATAAAATTCTTTTTCAAGTATAATATCTATACATAAATATATTTAATCACGGAGAATAAAGGGCTAACTGTTTGTCTCATTTAGATATGCTGTATCATTAAATACAACTTTATCATCATTGCTATCTATTTATTAATTCATGTGTTTCGCTAGAAGCAAAAGACTATTCATTTATCAAAAAGCTATTCACATGCTGTCTCTAAGCAAAAATAAGGAAAAAGTCAACGACCCTGTTAATATAATTTCTGTCTATAAAGTTAGAACTTTAATTAATTTTCGTATTTTGAATTAGGAAAAAGCAAACTGTTTTCAAAAGTGAATCTAAGATAAGCAATTTAAATACGTTAGTTTTCAGTAAAATTATGAAATAAAAACATAGTTTCACTCACCTAATATATTAATTGTGTAATAAATTATTCTTGAAATTAACAGAGACATATTAAACAGTTAGTTAGATTTTTTTTTGAAAACTTAACAAAGAATTAAATTGAAATATACATGCTATATAACTTCTATGTAGTCTATTTAATTCAGACCTCTACGCGTCTTAGAATCATTGAAATAGATAAGACTGAATAATTTTTGATTTAGTCATAGAGTTTCATCTAAAAAATTCAATCACCAATGATTATGTAGAAAATTATAATTTATTTTTAATAAAATAGATTTAAAATTTACGACAATTTAATTGCTTGCCAATGAGATATACACAACATGGACATCTCTATAGTATCAACTTACGTTGTCACAGATTGTTAATATTGTTTCAGTTGAGGCTATGCTATAGTAATGTGACTATGGAGCCTATGGAATGATCGATGATAGACTAATGACTCTAATATAATTTGACGTAGACGGATAGACGAGTGATTGATTTCCTCTCACACAGATAGATACATCTTTGACTCGAGTATCAGTTTAACGTACAATACCCTTACTTCTCACTAGGAAATATATCAGAGTAATTGCAGGCAAAAGAATTTTATATAGTAAAGAATAATTCTACATATATTAATTTACATGTAATAAAGCTGTTTTTTGAGATAAATGAGACGATTTTGAGTTGAAATTTACCTAGGAAAGGATTCTCATATATATTGATTAAACTGAAATAAATTAATGTATTAAGAATTGAAGTAATTATGTATTATGAATTAAAGTAATTATGTTTATGAATTAAAGTATTTATGTATTTTAGTTAAAATAAAATCTTATTTTGAAAGAAAGTTATATAGAAGTTTGTATTATATTTAAACTTAACGCATTTTTATGTATTATTAAAATAATCCTTGCAATGGAATTTTCAATTTCCCATCTTTTCGCTTTTTTGCATTTTGGAAATATAAAAAATTAAAAATGTAATACCTTGATTGCAGATCTGAATTGAATGAATTTTTATTGATATTTTTGAAAATATCACAGAAAGTATAACAAACAGGGAATTCGATCTTTAATTTTATTTTTGACGTTTAACGAAAACGTGGCCAAAAAATTCTACATTTTGTTTTAAAATTGAGATCAACAAAGAATTTATTTATTTATTTTTTATTAAATGATTATAAAAACATATTATGTATCAAAACATGATTGAGTTTCGCAGGAACTGAGCTCGTCTTCATGTGAAAAATACAGAAATCCTATCATTTCCCCGATTGAGTTACTGCTTGTTGATTTCAATTTTCATTACAAACTTCTAAAACTCTTTTTAAAGTATTAAAAATTAATTAAATTTAATTAATGAATTCATACTTAAAGAACTGTATTAACACCGTCATCCACTATAAATTAAAAAATGTATTTGAACTAGGGTGGATGAATAAAAAGTATTTTATTAACGATTGAGTATTTGAATATATATATATATATATATATATATAGGGAGAGTGTGAACTAACAGTGGGAATTGAATAACTAAAGAGGTAAAAAAATCTTTTGATAAAAACTAGAAATATCATTTTCGCAATTGTTTAAAATCGTCTGCTGATTTTCGTGTTTTCTAAGAACTAGTTTATTTAATAATTCATCAAACAATCGTATATATATCGTATTGGTAAAGCAACTTTCTGGGCTACGAAACCAAATAAAGAAAATTTCTTATTAGAAAATTGAAAATGTATAACTTTCCAGGAAACCTGAACCCACTAAATATATTGCTTGCTTTTGTAAGAACTAAATTATTTAAATATTCATCAACCATTTCTATATATTTACTTCAGGATATCAGTTCTATGGCTCAATATGTACTTACTGTATTGGATTTTTCCAAAATGTTAGGAAAAAATAATTTTCTGGTTTCCTAAGCTCACACGCGTTAGATAATTTTCTCTTTGGAATAAGATATGAGATTTCGAAGCTTTAAAATTATTTCTTTTTATTGGTTCCGTGACGTATAATGATAATTCGTTTTTCCAAAGAAATGAAAAATATTCTTTGAAATTTTTCATAAGCATGCATTTTGAATGCTTCAGTTTGAATTCTTTACATGCCTTTCGCAGTAATCCCTGTAATTTTAATGAGGGAATTTGCAATGATACTTATTTGATATCGAAAGTAATATTAAGTGTTTTGAAATTATACAATGAATTTTTGGATTCAACCTCAAAACCGATAAAAAACAGATCGTCTACATGCTTTGAAATGGTAATTAAGTACCGAAATAAAACTAGCAAAATCGAAAATTATTGTAATTCTTACAGCTACATAGTTAATAATTTTTGATGTTTTTGTTGCAGTACTTCCTTTCCCTATGATATGAAATAAAGTTCGTGTTTTTCTTATTTATACTGTTACGAATGTTACGTGTCTGTGATGCTGCTTCCCAGCATGATTGGTTCCTTCAATGGAAAGAATGATTTATAGTATTCTTTACTGGATGCTGTGGATGCCCAGAGCTTGGCTACGAATTCGGCGACTTTGGCGACAAAATGGAAAGTACCCGAAACATCCAGAATTTTCCCGATTCGTCCATCAGGGAACCGAGATATGTACAGATGTGCCCTGATTGGTCGAGACATTTCTAACCACGCCTCTTGGGACTATATAAGGGCGATAGTTTCAAATCGACTCTCCAACGCAGGTAATGGAATTTTTTAGCTCCATGATTGGCTCCCACCTTCTCTTTCCTCCTGAACTCGCCAGACCTACAGTTCACTAGGCATTTGTGCCTGGCATTTCCTCATCACAACTTAGATACCAGCTGAGATGGTCACGACCAAAACCGACAGTCAGGCCTAATAATACCATTTCATGGACGGAGATTCTACCTCTACCTGTTGGGCTTGGTGCTCCGTGAACAATCAATCATTACTCAGGGCAGTAGTAGTCGGAATCGTCAGTAGATAACGAGTCCTCCAGAGGAGAAGACAAGAAGCGGCGAAGCCAAGCAAGAGCCGAACTGAGCTGTGTACCTTGTAGTCTATTGCGGAAGCAGCGTCGAGTACTATAGCTAGTGCTGTAGTTATTGTTACTACTTGTGAGTTACTGTTGTTATTATGTGCTGCTATGTGTTCGTCTCGTCTGTAAATAAACGCCTGTGTTGTGTCTTCTACTAAAGGACTGATCACTGTGTGTTCAACTCTTCTCACACCGTACATACACACCATACAAGGTAAGAAAAACGAACCCGACGGATTAATATAGGAAATCCGTAACAATACTATAGCTACTATATTTATCTAGCAATGCTCTAAACACTTATATAGACTAATCTAGTTATCCTATATCGGATAGTATAATAATGAAGGTTTGATTTATTCAAATTAAGAAAAATGTGGCTTAAAAATGAGTATAGGAAATATATTTATATTACAAACGGTATAAATGTATTTTAGATATCTAATAATTTTTACCTGACTAATGTATTAACTATTGGGTAGTTGAATAAGTTCTCGGATATGTTAACGAGTGTCGTTATCGGAACAGATAGTTATAATTTATAGTAGTGAAGTATCTATTTACAAGAACTATAAGCAAGTTTGAAAATCACTGAGTGTTATTTCGCAGAAGTGAAAACATTATTTTTCATCGCAATATCTATGTCAAATTTCGTGCCAAAAAAGAGTATTTGAGGGGAATTTTACTGCATTATTTTATTTAAAAAAATCAGATGTTGAACTTCACAGATTCTTGTTGAGAGGTACGGTGACCATGCTGTGTCTGAAAAAACTTATAGAGATTGGTTTATACGCTTTAAAAATGATGATTTTGATCTTGAAGATAAAGAACTCTCTGGTTCACCCAACCATTACTTCATGAAAACTCATGTCAAATGCAAGCTGAACCTCCAGAATCATTAGAAGTTCATGACACAACAGTTTCGAAACATTTGAAAGAATAGGAATGATTAGAAAACAATTATCATTGGTTGCCTTAGGAATTGAAACTGAGTCAAGTCGAACGGCGTCTTTTCAAGTATGAATGGTTTCAACGACAGAAAAGGAAATGATTTTTGCTCGTATCGTAACTGGCGATGAAATATATAATAGTTTTTACCTGAATAATGTATGAACTATTGGGTAGTTAACGATAACTCACTACAATAATCCTACGCGTAGAACCCTGGTCATGCGTCAGCATCTTCAGAAAGTTTGAATATCCATGGTTCCAAGTTTCTATTCTACATTTGGTGAGATTAGCTGAGTATAGGTTATTACGAACTGCTCAAACCAAATAAAACCATAACGGGAGATCATCACAGACTACAATTAGAGCGATTAAATCAATCATTGATGGAAAAAAGGCAGAGACACGAGTGGAGTAAACTATAGAAGCAGAAACACTACAAGGTCATTTTGCAGCATGACAACGCTCTGTCATATTGCAAAACTGGTTAACATCTAATTGGAAATGCTTAAATGGGAAGTCATACCTCACCCTCAGTATTCATAAGACATTGGCCCTGACAACTACAAATTGCTATGATACATGGCCGGGCTGAGAAGCACTTTCATTCTTATTTAGATGCCAAAATTGGGTTGGCTCTTGAATAGACTCAAAAGATGTGCTGTTTTTGCGAAGAGGAATTCAAATGCTGTTAGAAAGTTAGGGAAAAGCAGTGGCTATCGACGAACTATACTTTCAGTCACATGTTTACAAAAGACTTTTTATAAATAAAATTTAAATTTTTACAAAAAAACAATACTTTATTCAACATCCAGATTATAAATATTTTTAAAAAATAATGTGTAGTTAAAAATGTTAAAACTAAACTATTTTCTGTTTAAAGCATGTTTCACGCATATCACTCACACTCATACACTCACATGTATGCAGGCACTCACACAGAGAGAGAGAGACTTCCTCACACATAAACATAAACACACATACCAATGACTCAAAATGCTGGTGAAAATCTTGATGAAATTTAAGGATTTAAATATCTATATTCATTGATTTCTGAGAAATAAAAATATAAATCAAAACAATTTTTTATAACTACTCTTTTTATTGCGAATTAACTAAAATAACTTCGAAATGAAGATGATATTTTAAAGTCAAGTTTATGAGGAATTCGAAAGACTGGCGAAAAGTTGTTCAATTGCCGATGAATTATGAATTCTAATTAAAAGGACAAATTTGAGTAACTTCTCTGTATATTAATTCTAGGAAATTGGTGCTTTATATTAATGAAGCCTCCAATTATCTATTTGAATGCTTTAGTACTTGTTAAAATTGTGGTTAAATTATCTCATTAAGAACAATAGTTCAGAAAATGAGCTAAAATTGCTTCGAATCAAAGAATAAAATATTTATATTCTTATATGTCCTTAGCACCAATATTGTATTCTATTGAATTTGGCAAATATTCTTTTTCTGGTTTAGTCTTTAATTCAAAAGATTAAAATCGCTCCATAAGGAATATCTTCGAAAAGGAATAGGCATAATTATAATTTTAAGCACTTGATTTTAGAAAAGCATTTTTAGTTTAGAGTTTAAATTTGTGAGCAATGATCAAAGTATATAATTAATTTCCCTTTAATAAATGATCTCGCATTTAAATTGGTAGCATGAAATACTTTTAGTGAAAAACGAAGATTATTACTATCACTTGTTTAAAAATATAAAATATTTAAAATTTACTAATTTGAGGATTTAAATTCAGTTCAACTAAAAGCTCAGATCTCCAAATGGAAAAATAGAATTCAAACACCAAAATTAAAATACGATTCGTTTTGTATAACGTAATCACCATCTATTTACTTTAAGATTTGAATTGTTAAGTAAGTTTCTGAATTACAAGCCATTTCCACAGCACCCACTCAAACAAAGTTTACTTAAAACCCAGATCTTCATATGAAATATAGTTTTAGCCGAAACAACGCATTTGCAAAATTCACGACTAACAAACCGCCTTTCTCTACAATTTGGAATTATCACTAGTTATGAAAAGTTCTAAAACACTTAAAAGTCAGCAAACTATTTCTAACCGATTCAAAATCAACTGACTCTACTAAAAGCTTTCAGATCTTCAAATGAAGCTTTACTTTATTCAAACAATGCACGTTTTGTGTGCTAGAGTTTAGTAACCGCTTCTAGTTTAAAAGCGCGGTAACCCGAATACTAATTTAAGTCGGGTAATAAAGAACGTAGGTCCCGGATAACATCACTTAATTCCTGACGCGAACAGGAAGCTCTTGAGGTGTAGTGTGAAATTCTACGCTGCGCAAGAGATTGATTACTCCACAACTAGCCATTTGAAATTCCCATTTGATACTCTTGCTTTAAGTGACCTCTGCAGAAGGTAAGTTTGGGTTTGTAGACGACAATGTGAGAAGTTTAACGCTCGGCAGCGCACTGAATTCTGCGAGAATATTATTTTGCGCACGGTTGTTTTCATAACAAACTGGTTTCATCTGGGTTTCTAATATAGACTTAGAAATTATGAAGGGCTGTAAAGTTAATTATATCCAGAAAATTAAGCTTATCCTACAAAGGTAGAAAGTAATTTTTCGCTGGAAAACACATCATGTGCTTAATATTTGTGCACATTTGTCATTGTTAATAAAAATTTTGAAAACCTTTTAGCTCTCAGTTTATTTAAAATGAATATTTATAATAATTTTAATAAATATTTTTTTCCACGCCTATAGTTATCGATAATTTTCTACATAATTTTTCAATTTTAACGCTCTTTTTGAGTAAAAATTTTGAAAGACTTCTGAAAGGTTTTGCTTAGAAAAATGTATGCTTGAAAATTATTGGATTAAGTAGTATTTAATAGTGCAAAAGGTGATGAAATATAAAGGTATGTATTTTATGTTTTACACCTAACAGAAAATGATGTCAATGAGGAAAATAATATAATGACTTCGATTCTGCAGTTAAGAATTTATGTCCTAGTTAAGCTCTTTTATTTCATTTGATTTATTTCAAGTTCGTAAAGATGGGAAAAGGAAATCAATTTCTGATGTGATGATGTTCAAAAATTCTATATGATGGTATATTCCAGAAATAAAGTTCTAAATCCAACAGATTGGGAGCATACATATTAATATATGGCTTAATGACATTTAATTTTGGCTCAATAAAAAATAAGCCATCCTGTAGTGAATTTGAAGAAAAAATCATAACCCACTTGTGTTTTATGAATATTGTTTTGCATGCGAAATTTCTATTAAAATTATTTACTAAACTTTAGCTTATAATATAAATAGATCTTAATTTATTTTATTTCATTTTTAATTTATCTGCATAAGATAACTTGCGAATAAGTCTCAATGCGCCGAAATATGAATTGCATCTTATAATTTACACCTTCACATCATAGTTCAATAATTTTCATACAATAACTGATATGCTGTACATAGATTAAGATAAATTAATAGAATTAGTACAATGGCTACAAAAATGTTTTTCAGCATTTAGATTCTTTTGAAAATTGCGGAGAATTAAAAAAAGTTTGAATTACAAATTTTAATTTCAAGTATTAAATGAAAGTATTTTCTTATTGCGAATATAATTAGTCATATGTTTTACTGATCCTATTATGAAGCAGTAATCCAGACAATTTTAAATGAAGCTGAAAGTTAATTTACTGATAAGAATAATTCTGCAGAAGAGTTTTCGATGAAAATTCGCATTTGACTGATTTTAATATGTATATTCAAACAAAAGTAGTTTTTCTAGTGATAATGTGTTTTGATAAAATTATAAAATATCTTTATATACCAGGAGAAATATATACATAATTTATAGTTTGATTTTTAAACTAGCTTTTAACTTGTATGCCGTAGAAAACCCTGCCATGAAAGTCACACAAGCCGAAAAAACAGGGCCAATTTAACTCATGGACAATATTTTTCATTTTTCATAAAATTGTTAAATTTTACATAATATTGTTTTCTGTATACCTTTATGTACTAAAAAATTGATAAGATTTAAAAAGTAGAAATAAATATGTTTTTTCCAAGAATATTATGTATTGTAATATGTAATTTCAGAAGAAAATTTATGTTCCAACGCATTTACTTTTTCCAGAGATTATATATTTTAAAAAATTTCTAAAACATATCTACATATCAAAAAAATTATCTGTAAAATATATTGTCAGTTTTACATACTGATATATTCATTAGTACCACCCCGGTTAAGTCCTAAAATTTCACCTACCCAGTTAAGGGTTATATATATATATATATATATATATATAATCTATATCTATCTATATATATATATATATATATATATAAAACTTCAAACTATGTTTTACAATTTCAATGGCAAATAACTGTTAGCAAAAAAAAAAAAAAAAAAAAAAAAAAAAAAACAGTTGTTCTTCGTTGCGCAGGTGCAACTCTGAAGTTTGTGAAGAAATCAAAGCATAAAGATTGACGAAACATAACAACAGCTGCATATTTTTTAAAACTTACAGGGAAACAGACGATTGTTGTATTACTGTATTTAAACACACACACACTAGAGCAAAAGTAATCATAGTTATAATGAATTACGGAGAGGCTTGGCACAAAATCAATAATTAAATGCAAAATAAAAATCAGCCTCCACTCTAACTAACAAGAAAAAAAAATCATACAAATGAATTAATTAAATGTATTAAAATTAGTTTTTACTTCATTAATTTTAATTTAAAATATTATACAAAATAAAAAGAAAGAAACTGACAAATTGAAATTTCTCTGACAGAGTTGTTAAGGCATTCTTTTGCTTAACAGACTAGATCCATCAATTTCCTAGAACATAATAAAATTCTCAGAGTTAACATAATAAAATTCTCAGAGTCAGTCTGTTTTATTGAGCAAAACAAAGACACCTTTTAATAAGGTTGTTATTGAAAATTTTCAATCTTAAGAAACATTTCAGTTTTACTTGTTTTCTAGTTGCTGAAAGAATAGGAGTTGTTTAACTACGTTAGTATAAAACTGAAATTTAAAATATAACGAGAATACCACGTGTCATATTTTGAAAGTGAAATAATAATAATATAACGGGAAATGCGGAAAAACACCTATTATAATAATTTGTTTTAGGAATAATTTAAAATTTTAAAATGATTAGATGTTGAAGGAAATTAGAATCTATGAAATTGTGAATTATTTAATGCTATAAGAAGTAATCGTAATTTCAATTAATACATGTTTTTCAAGTTGAGTAGAATAATTATTTTTTTTTCTCTGAAAGAGACAAATACAATGTTTTTAATTTCAGGATTGCAGCCTTTTAAAAGCGCAAGTTATTATTAAATTTGATCAACACATTTTTCTGTTGACATTGTCAGAATAGTTGAATTGGTATCCTAACTATTCACTTAGACAATTAATTGAGTTTATTAATTTTAGTATTTACACTATTATGTAAATAATAGTAAAAGCAATTAAAAAAAGTGAAGTAAAGAAATGAACACAAAAAAGTTTCATGAAAATCAAATTGTGTTAAAACATTGTATAAATTTGGGAGTATTATAATTAAATTGGGATTGATTTCATTAATATCCTTTTTTAAAGAAACACTAAGACTATTTTGAGTAGGAACATATTATCAGGATAAGGTCTAAGCTGGCACCCACTCTACAAGCCTCTGGGCTAGCCGACCCCTTGACAGATTCAACATGCATCAGAAACGTTTATGCAGCTGTTCTATGGCGGAATTGGGTATGAAACCTGGAAACCTCTGGACCAAACTAAGACCTTACCAACAGGTCACTTCGGCCGAATATTGAAATGAAAGACCTGTTCAGCATATTTCTTCGAAGACGTTAAGGGTTTTTTGTGAGTGTTTAGAAAGACTTGATCACAAACAAATATTTTTAGAGATGATTATATTTATCATTTATAATTATTTTTGACTAGACATAATCATATGCAAATATTTTTGAAGATCATTTGCTTATATTAATTTCTTTTTAATAGCTTTAAAGTGAAACATAATGATAAAATCTTTTAGGTTCCCCTAAGGTATCTGCCTACCTATGGAGACAAATTTTTGAAAAATCCATCTAATTAGCTATTTCAATTCATTTTCTAAATAAATGTGATTGCAAATAATGAAAGAAATATAGTTCAGGAAATTCTGTGCCTATTAAGATTCTTTAAAATATGTCATTTAGGTAAAAAAAATGGTAAAAATTACAATGAAAAGCCAAACTTACAAAAATTCTATTGTACATTTTCCAATTAATTTAATGAACAGCATACTTAACAACTGTAGTGAAGAGAATGAATTACAATTTAAGAAATACGTGCGTTTTCAAAAAAAGTTATAGTTACCTGAGCGTTTTTGTATTGAATATTTCACAAAAGTCATTGTAGAAAATTACATTAGGCACCTCTAAAGTAAAAAATACTTAGTTCAGGGTTATATTCCAAGTTCATTACCTGGAAAACTTAAAGTAACATATATACAAAACTTCAAGGGAAGATTTTAAGATATCATGTTTTGCAAATGAAATTTTTTTCGAAATACAAGTTTTTCAAAAAAATTCATTTGAAGTTTTCGTTTGTCTTGTATTAAAAATGCTGTGAAAATATAACACTGTAATTGAATAATAACAAAAGAAGATGTAATTGCCGATCCTTTCTACATAAAAACTACTTAAAACGTATTCTGATACGCATTACTTGCTAATATAACAGATCATAAAATAAATTGTAATTCCAAGAGGCGTATATTTGATAAATTGTTGAAAAACATTCAACATCCAGTTTCTTGGTTTCTACTTATCGAATAATTAAAACAAACACAGATTTGGAAGCCCAAATAATTGGGTTTAAAATAAAACAATTAAAAAAAACTATGAATTTTGACTAAAAACTGTCTTTCAAGCGTAGACAGATACATGTAAATTCATAATTTTTTTAGAAAATGAAACAATGTCTATAAGATTAGTTTTTTTCTGAATTCATTATAATGATATGTGAAGACATTATTTAACATAAATTTGATTTGATTATTCTAAAAATATGAACTAATTTGTAAAAAGGTAGGTATATTAATATCAGAATACCTCAAAACCAGAAACTGTCGTCCTCACATCAACGAATTTGAGTTATTTTTTTCTTCCCCCATTCTGAATTTCATTTCCATTTAATTAGTTTGAACAAGCTAAAATGCACGCAATATGTCCATCAATAACTTAATGATTCCCGAGGCACAATTCCAGAGTTCAGAAATGTGTCTGAACCTCAATAAGGTGGCCACAAAAATGCATTTAATATAATAAGGCAAATGGAAACTTTTAGCAGTGTTTAACCTACAAGTCAAACAAGAACAAGATATTAAAATCGTCACATTACGCGATTGCTTGTAGAAGAAAATTAAGTTGTTTTACCAAGAAACAAATTTATCATTAGTTCGTAAAGGAACATAAAAGTTAATTGAGTGTGTAGAATTAAAAGGTTTCTGTAGAAATTGCAAGATAAATAAAAGAATGAGACTGAAATTGCAAAATGTGTGTGTTCTTGATTAAAATTTCATGTAATGAGTATTTTCGACTGTTTTTAAATGTTGTTTATTTTAAATCAATGTTCTAGAATTCGGAAATCATTTGGATTTCTTACCGTTTTTGTAGATTTTTAAAAATATAATGTTAATGTCACGCTTATTGCACTTCTTGGTTAAGTACACAATTCTTAAAAGCTAATAAGTGTTTAAAGGAATTCTTGTTAATATGATCAGTTTGTAAGTAGATCTTAAAGATTGGAAAGTAAATTTCCGAAAAGAACGAAATTTAAATTAACTGTAGGGAATATTTTATTTATATTTTTAAGTGAATTTTCCGATGGAATTTCATATAAAATTGTAGTATTATTTGAACTTTTTTATGCTTGTATTTATATTTAGTTTGGACTTTCGAAATAAAGTTAATTAAATATTCTATTAATTGTGATGCCGGTATTTTGGTTTGGCGTAGCATGTCTTCCCACTGATCTGGGCGTCCCGGATTTGACTCATGGTTTGGGTATGGTTATTCTCTTCTAGGTTTTCCATTTATGAGGTGTGTGAACTAGCCTATTGTAAAATGGGATTGCGCAAGCGAATGTTTGTGTCATCTTCTAATAAGTAAGAATTCAGATTTTTTCCCTAGGGTGCTTAGGTGCCTTTCCCTTAGAAGCTGCCGTGGCTTAAATAACCTACAGTTTGTCAGCGACCTTTCAAAGTACTATAAGTAGTAACAACAACAATAATCCTTTTCAGCTTTCGGATTCTTTCTTAATTCCAAGATTAGTATGCATTCCTTTAATTAAAGAAAAAGAAAGAGAGTTTCCTATCCTTCCACTTATGCATTTATTTACTCACACTCTTCCAAATCATTGCAAGTATGTGATAAATCTCCCATGTGCTGAAATAATTTTCACTGAAGATATAACTGAATGTACACCCTTATGGAATCTGTCGATTAGCTGGAGCTATTGAAATGGAAGTAAAAGCGGAACTAATACTGTAAATTATAACCATTCGTTGGATTTGAAGACTTTAGTGCGCTAAGGGACGAGTATAACGACCGTTACTGTTACCAGGGGAATATATCTACATTGCTCAATTAATTGAAGAAGACTCAACATTGATTTCCAAACCTTTCATATTTGCAAACAGCGAATATTGATGCTATCATTGATCATCATGCAACAATTATTTTTGGAAGATATCCAAATCGCGGAAAATTATCGAAAAACTGGATATTGCATTTAGATGGAAGATGGATTTTCGATTTAGATTAAGTAAAATCTTACAGATAATTTTTTTTTCTATTTAAGACAATAGTGAATTAATTTATTAATTATCTAAGTCATTACTTGGAAACATACATTTTCGATGTAATAAAGAATCAAATTAGGACTTGAGAATCACTTTTCAGCCTCTAACTTCTAAGATACTGTGGTTATCGAAAAACTTTAAATATAAAAGGTATTCGTCATAATGAGGCTCTAATGTGAGTAGTTGGAATTATTTTTTATCTTCAATGCCAAGAAAGTTATAGTGAAATAGAAATTTGCACCCAAACTCGCGCACGTACACTCTCTCTCTCTCTCTCTCTCTCTCACACACACACACACACTCACACGCGCGCGCGCGCGCACACACAAGGTGGTTATAATTAATATTCCCCTATAAACAGCAGCCTACAGCACACCAACACAAACGGGTAAGTGTATTGCAACGACTATACATGAAATGCTCTCGAGGACAGAGGGCGTCTTCTCCTGAAAAGGCATTAAATTTAACACAATAAACGACTGCAACGGAATGCAGATACCATATTAGAAATTCCGAACAAGAATTAAGAATACTAAAATGAAAAAGAGGGAAAATCTAGAAACTCCAGAACGCTTCATTTGCGAAGCATTACAACTCATCTTTTACGATTTGGTGTGCAAAAAACTGCCCAAATACTTGAAATTTTGCAGGGTAATGAGGGTGTTAACATGGAGCCCCTTTCCCTACATCGTCCTAGACGTAATAAATAATTGCTCTTTTTGTACACTTTCATGGGGTCACGGTGACCTGGTGGTAAGGTCTCGGCTTCGGAATCGGAGCGTTTCAGGTTCGAAATTCGATTCCACCGAAGAACCGTCGTGTGTGTGTGTGTGGGGGGGCGTCTCTTGCACGTTAAATCTCTCAGGTCAAACGTCCTCCCACTGGTATGGCGTGGTGTGGAGAGGGGGTGTCAGTTCAAGTGTCGTTCTCGTCATCTGACCGTAGCTCAAAATTACGAGATCCGTCCCAAAATAGCCCTCGTGTTGCTTTAAAAACGGGACGTTAATATAACTAAACTAAAACTGTACAATTTCATCCTAATCTGTTCTTGCTTCTGCAAGCTGAACTTTTTTCTTTCTTTCTAAAGCAGCGTACTTTTATTCTTTTTATTTATATGATCTGCAAAGAATTGCAGAAATTTTCGAAAAGTCTTGTCATGAAAATCATTGCAATAGGTATTGTTCCTATATACATAAACCAAAAAGGATTATAGAAAAGGGCAACTGAATATATTTTTCCAAAACAAAGATTTAAACCATAAGTTCTAATCTATAGAGGAATTGTTTAGAATTAGAATAAACACAAGTATTTTCTAAAAGCTGGATGCTGAATGGAGATAAAAACGTACATTTCAAAATGCTTAAAAACTAATTTGTCACACGCATGAGATTAGTGAATGCAAATATTATTTCTTTTAAAATTTTGCAATGGAAATAAATCAGATTGACTAAATACATTGATCGATAATCAGACAAAATTGCACAAAATTTATTAAATAACTAATCAGGAGTTTGTTAAAATACATAGGGAATATTTTAGGATAAATATTAATTCTGAAAATTCGTTGCTGTTGAAGTAGTATGATTATAAAAGATATTAATTTAATTCAAGATATTAATTCAAATATTCCCAGTGCTCTATTTTTCTTCATTTTCCCATTTTTTATTAATGGCAAGATTTATTGCCGTTCAACATTGAACTTTAACTAATTGCTGCAACTAATTAAGAATAACAAGCTTTGACGTTTCGTTTTAATAATGCTCCGATTATTTTTGGATATTTAGAAATTGAATTTTTAATTAAAACAATTTTCTTCAAACTGTTATAAAATAAATCCTTAAACAAGAAAAAGATACCAATCTTTTAATATAATCAATCATTCTTTGAAAGCTTAAATTTAAAAAAGGAATTTCATGAAATGGCTTGTTTTTTCTGGAAAATATGATCTGCTACCTTTATGTTATAGAAAATATGCATAATGTCTAATTTTGGATGTTGATTGTTGCATTAGTTTAGCTTATTAATTTTATATTCACTTAATTTTTTATTGCTTATTTTTATTTTTATTTCTTTTTATGAATTTTCTTATTCGAGACTGTTTTTGACAGTTGTTTCCTTCTTAAATGTTTATTTTTTTATTGTACAAAATACTTATAAAAATTTTAGAGGAAAAATAATTAATGAAGGAAAATTTTCTTACCAATAACTTTTATCTTAATACTTTATTTTATATTTGTGGAATTATCTACATGGAATCGCAGACGATTTCTTAGAAGATATTAACAGACGAAAATTAATTAAAAAAGATTTATTATTACGCAGAAAAATTATTATTAATTCGCAGAAATTTGACGAAAGCAAAAATGAAAACGATATAAAAAATAGTAACGATTATTTATATATTTTTCCTCGATGAACAATTTGTTTTGAAATTTATACAGATCTTTGCGTTGTTTTCTCACCAGCTTTAAATTCTTGCCCAAATTTTTTTAAGTGAAAACATCTTGTTATCATAAACTCTTCAAAATTCAGAGTACAAAGTACGATGCTTGGAATATAAATAAAGATATACTTAAATAATTTATAAATTTAATGTGGCGGTAGATAGTTTATTATTACATTTTCTTTTTGCTTCCAGCAATGATATTTCATTAAAATCTATTATTAATTGATGAACCAATTAAAAATTAGTGTTAAAAGACGTGGAGCTGATACTTGAGTTGTTGTACAAGAAGATATTGTATTAAATATTTGATATACTTCCAACTGTAGACATCAGAATTTGCATGAAAATTTATGCCATAAAAAAGTATCAATTTAAACCATAGAACAGGAAACACATTATTTTTATAAAATCTATAAAAAGATATCAGTAACATTATTGTGGTATGTTATCTTGAAAATCTTAGCCTAAAATTTTTTAGTAATTCCTCAACAGCAATCAATTCACATTTCAAAAAATTCCTAATGCAGGAAATTTGTAAATTTTTTTCCTGTATTTACATTTTTATTAATATATTTGTATTTTTATTTATTTGTATTGTATTTTTTATTCACGATTTATTCTTGTAATGATTATGGCATATATTTTTGAAATTACTTTAGAAATGCTCTGAAGAACTAATTATGCATTTATATTTCAAGAAATTCATACAGTAGGAAAAAATGTATTTTTTAATCCTGTATTTACATTTTTATTTATGTTTTTGTGTTTTTATTTATGCATTTTCATTTGTTCATTTTTATTCAGTTTTATGAAAATTTTAGTCTGAATTTTTTTTAAGCACTGCACTAAACAATTATTAATTTACGTTTCAAGAAATTCATAAAGCAAAAAACAGTATTTTTTAATTCAAAAACCACATTATGAAAAAAGAAATTAGAAATTTTTATTTAAATGAAAATTACACGGAAATAAAACAAGAAGACGGAAAAATAAAGAAAATTGTATTTGCATTCCGTCAACGCAGCGAATTTTTTAGACTATCAGTCTCCAGTAAATTTGAATATATTTATGTTTTTCGCAAACTTAAATGCAAATTTTATAACACTGTTTTAATGCTGTTGAAATAAATTAAATTAAACTTTTTCTGATTCATAAATAATGAAAGACGTGAGATCGTAGAGAATTCCAAAGTATTTCTTTGATCTTCATAAATATGAAATTCTGGCTACTGCATGCCAGAAAAATTTCAAAAACTTATGAAACCATAATATCCTGTTTTGATTTAATAATGCAATTTTAGACAAGATTTGAATAAAAGTTTTAAAAATAAGTTATTGATTTGGATGTAGTCAAATTTTTGATGTTAACTAAAGTGATATAGTTTCTTTTAAAATATTAAATATGCCACTTTTGAGGAGCTTGTTGCTGAAATGCCGAGAAAAAAGTGAGCTTTGTTAATTTGATTTTCAATTACAATACATTTTATAAAATTATTTGTAAAAGAAATTAAATAGATCAAAATTATTGAAGATATTATTTCTTGATTCTCTCTCATGTTTGCTTCAACTGCCATAATGTATGGTGTTTATTTTGTTTTTCTACGTCGTATAGTGAGAGAACTCACTCAAACATTTAAAACTTTTTTTAAACATTGAAATAAGCATCAATTATTATTTTTAAAATTTTTTGGTTGATTGAGATCAAAATTTCATATAAGCGTATGACCGTGGTGCCAAGAACTTATAAATGCATTAAGGTAGTTTGACACACTTTTCATTTTCAATCTTCACCTATGCACGAATACATAGACGATCAAATAATAAGCAACTGAAATGAAATGTTTCAAAATTTTAACGAAACTGCAAATGTTTTATGCAATAAAATAATCATAAGCCAAATTGTATTTGCTTGTCTTGTCGTGATTTTGCTTTCTTGATTATTAAGCAGAAAACTCTGGTTACATAAAATATAGTAAAAAACACTCAAGATTATGATTAATTTGAAGAATTGAATCATCCTTGAGTTTGAAAAGTATATTTTTGACACTAAGTTATTTTGTACAACGTCTATGAACATGATAAAATAAAAGCGCCTTGAGCTAGATGTATGTAATTTAGTGTACAGGCAGATTTGTTGATTTCTATCAAATTTTGAAAGGAATAGCAAACCACGAACTACATAGAGAAATTTTATAATAGTAGATATGTTTTAATAGCATATCCAGTATATATAATATATATTTCGTCTATTAGTATTTAGTATTGTAATATATTCTAATATAATATATACTAACCTCATAATATTAGATGCATAACTAACGCATCTGACATTATGAGGAAAAGAGTAAATCATAATCATAGCCGGCCACTCATAATTGCACGGAGGTGCACGAACTCAAACTCATTTTTGAGATGCCAATGTTGGATAATGGATAGTCAAAGTAGAATGAATAGCCAAAATATATATACTGGAATGCATATCGCAGAAAATTTGAAATCGATAAATTGCGTAGGTTGGATAAATATATTTTCATATTAGAAAGTATTTGCTGCTACAATTAATGTATGGAATTAAGATACACATTATATGCAGCTTATGAAAGTTATGGAAGATGAAAAACAAGTTGTGCCAGAGGATTATGATGTAGCCTTTTGTACAAAAGGTTACATCATAGGTCAGGCTATCGATAGGGTATCGATTCCGTGCAGTTGGATTAGGACGCCCCAATAAATAATATACTGTTTACTTTGAGTTTCACGTTGCACATCATTCATTTCTGGATGAATTTGTATTTTTTATCACACAAATAATAATGGTATTACCCATTTTATATATTTTCATTATGTTTTTTGTTTCGATATGGCAAACATTTTTCATATAAGTATTTTTTTGGAACTTGTTTTATTTTGTAAAATTTATCTCACCCAAAGTTCTTGATCTGAATTTAGTTTTATATCATTCAAAGGCTTTAAGTGTTGATGTCTCTTAATATAGATAATTAGTTAATGCCTTCTTTCTGCATATGGTGTGTTTTCGCTAAAATTCAAATCTAAAAAAAACTATATTTATTTTTATACTAGTTAAAATTCTAAATTAATTATTCTTCTAATCGAAAGCTTTTCTCATCCCATTTAATAATCTTATTCCCGGGTTTCAAATCATAGAAGCTTGGAGCCATTGATCCTTAAGACAAATTCCGTGAAGAAATGCTAAGCATCTGCTGTAGGTCAATGTAACAGAGACGCAAATCTCATTCCATTAAAAGGAAACAAGTATTTTAGGAATCTAATTCTTTGAGAAATTCACAAAATTGGATGCTCTCTAGAAAATTAGGCTAAGGAATAATATAGATGAAATCTAACCAAAAAACTGGCACTGGATTATTACTTCGATTTGTAAAATTTTTATCCTGAAACAATTTTATTTCTTTAAACTCTTTAATAATTTCTGTAACACCTTTCTCAGATTTTGGGGATATTTCTTCTTGTTAAGCGATTGTTTTTAACAAGCAAAGATTTATCTGTAAAAAAAAGCTGTGTACAATTGCAACACCGATCTTTAAAGCTTTCTAGAAAATTAATTTCTAAAAGCTTTGATTTTTTCCCGTTATCTTATTTCACCAATTTCATCAGAAATGCCAAGAGGCATTAGTTTAAATAATATACGATATTATCAAGTGCAAGTTGCTTATATTTTCTGAAATTGAAATCAGCTTCTTTTTGTTGCATATAACTTTGAGAATTATTACAAATTAAAAAAAATCAGAACTACTTTATAATTTATCCAAAGCAATATTGAACGGTTAAAAAAATACCAATTTTGTGATTACTTAAACCACACTTTTTTGAGTGAAAATTCGTGAAGTTTTACAGAAATTTACACATTAAAGGATACGAATTTTGCTGTCTATTGTCTCATGTTTGAAAATACTGATTATTGCTTAAAAATTTATGCTGTGTGATGAAACAATTTCGAATATGATTGGTTATTTTCAAGGAGTCTTGTATGCATTTTCGAATGTAAATAATTGATCTTAAGTTAACAAATGGTTTTCGAAATTGTAATCAAAATCTACTTCCGAAGATTAAACTAGATTTCAAAATAATTTCTTCGATACTAGTGCTACAGGCGAAAAAGGAATGATTTTAAACAAAAACTCATTTATCAGACGGATGTTTTTGAAGACTGAATGATTTATTCATATTGTAGACAGAATCTATCTGCATCATGATATATAATTTTGAATTTTTCTACTATCTTTTCAGGAGAAAATAAATTCACAATGGAGGTTTCCAATTATATTCTTTCATTGAAAAAAATAAAAGGAATCCATTTCCTCTATATTTTTGGAAAGAATATTTATCGATATACGTAAAGGAAGAACTTAAAAGTAACGTACCTTAAGAGTATTAATTATTTTCTCAAAAAGAAAAAAAAAACTTGCCTTCATATTTTAATTGCAGGATGAATTAACATTTTTAGAAACCTTCTAAAAATTAATCACCATCATTGAAGACGATTACTTTTCCCTTATATTAAAATGTTTTCTTTTAAATTGACAGTTTTAAGCTAAGCATTTTTTTTCAAATATATATTGACTTGCTTTTTCAAATTTATTTGAATCAAAACAATGATTAGTATTCAATTCTCATTTTTGGAAAGAGAAGCATCCGTCAAGACCCGAATACAGGACTTAGATCTTTGCCATTATGAACATAGTGAAAAACACCAGATTCATTCGGGTATTAATATATTCACCGTTTGGGTATTTCATATGCCGCCATAATGACAAGGTGACAAGGTTTCGAAATCAGGAATGAAGTACAAGTAGTGCTTTAAACCCATTCTCGCACTTCAAATAATGTGACGTGCTAATTCTATGAGTGAAGTACAGATACAAGCAATGCACCATAGTCTCTGCTTCTCAAAATTGAGAAAAATATTCAAACATAACCGTAACTGAAACCATAAAACTAAATAAACTAAAAATTGAGCTAGTTATTAATATCTCATATTTTTTGTTAAAGCTAAGCCGGCGTAAAATAATTTTGTAGAATAAATATCCTGAAACCAATAGTTTTAAGGTTACGTTTTTAGGTTGACGTAATGCGTTAAAATACAGCATGCAAAATAGTCTTTAAGAACAAATACGAGATATCCATTAAGAGTTACAACTTTGGCACGTTAGGACATCTTTGGCTTGTCTACGTGATATGCTATTTCCCTGAGTGAAAAACTAATAAAAAATCAATTAAACTGAAAATCTAACTTTCACTGTTCAATATCTCGCATTTTTTTGTTAATATCTAAATGGGCATAGAAAACATTGTAGGATGCATAGCCCGAAGCTAAATTTTAAATGGGGATAATATCTTCTGTTATGCGTAAACTACGAAATGCAGAAAAGTATTTCAAATGTTCTGAAGAGTAGATAGTTGCATTTAGAGTAACATATTTGGTACGTTGGAGCCTCTTTGACTCTGACTATGTGATGTGCTGTTTCTATAAGAGAAATTCAAACCTAGGCAACGCAAAATACTTTCTAAGGTTTAAAATTTAGAATTCCATCCTAACGAAAACTGATTACCAAAATTAATTATATATATATAAATAAGTTTTTTTTGTCAGAAACTCATTTAGTTTTTGTTTATAGCTAAATCGACAAAAAAGCATTGTAGAATATTATCTTGAATGCAATCTTTTTGAAATGATGTATTTGAGTTGGCATATTGGAGTTCTGGAATGACAAAAGTTTTTAGCATATCCCGATAACATGTTGCAGTCATAGAACAGGTTGTAGATCCCTGCGTCGTAGTTTCCTTAACAAAAAAAAAAAAAAATAACCGATCAAAAAGGTCGCAGTGAAGCCGATCCAAATAATAAAATTCGGTGACTGCAAGGACTTGGTTGAACTTGGCGATGCTTGGTAGTAAATTAGATACAATGTTCATTTTACTGCGAATCAAATTATCAGTCATGCATTTACCTCAAGATTCCTACACTTTCACATGACCTAAACCTTTGTGATTTTTGGCTTTGAGGTTACCTCAAAGATAAAGTTTGTTGAGGAAACAGGAAATCTGATTGATTTGAAGAGCCTCATCCTTTTGCACGCACGCAGCATCAATCACGATCTGTTATATTCCACTATGAATTATATTATAACACGGTGTAACATATTTGCTCTGAAACAAGGTGGACACATTGAAAATCATCTATGAAATATTTATATGCTGTCTTCCGTTTGTTACTATTATTGAAATTTCTGTAATAACGAAAATTTGAGTTATGGAGTAAAATTTATTACATTTATACCTCGTATTCTGTCCTTTGTTAGTGGTGTCATGCTTCATATTCAATACCTTAAACCGATTGCAGCGTAACATTTTCCATAGCGAATTATTTCATAATACCAATCAATTTTCTATTGCCTGAAATGTATACATTCCGAATATGAAGGCTTTTTGTGGACTGGTTTCCTCACCAGGCCGTCTCAAATAGGGTTACTTTAATTTGAATCACCCTGTATCTCACATTTTGTATATTTTCCCCATATTATTGTGAATTTGTCTGATCGATTAAAAAAGGAGGAAAAATTATTATTAGCGGAAAGAAGACAAATAAATTTTTATTAAGTGACAGATTTAATGCACTTTGATGCGTTTGATAAGACATTTGATTTAATTTTTTTTCCATAAAGTTTCTCTGCACATGAGTCTATATCAGGGATGGTAAACCAATGGGACGTGACACAATATTTTTGGCATGCCACCGGTCAAAAAGGTTTGCATTTTATTTCAGAAAAACAAAGCTCGCTATAAAGTATTACGAGCAGACAAGAGTGATTTGACAAATTATTTTAGGAACTTAATCTATAAATCCACTATCTGCATTAGGTCATCTATTTTTTTAAAAATGTATTAGTTCAAAAATTTAACTTCGATTATTTTCAGTGGGGATTACCTGGAATCATCACTAGGAGCACACTCATTTGTTAACGTCTTGCCTTAGTTACTTTGCATGGATTAAAAAATTTCTGAAACAAGGAAAAAGTTGTAATTGACTGAAATAAAATGTTTAACAAGCAATATAATTAAAAATGCCAGTAACGAAATTTTGGCAACATGGAATTCGGTTCCAGATATATTTGTTAGAAGAAGCTGGTTCCTGCTATTTTAATCATATTTTTATCGCCTTATGGTGCCCTTATTTTTAGAGATGAATAACATTAAAGACTCGCTTAGATTCCGCTTAATATAAGTCACTAATTCAGTGTTCATTCTACTAAAACTAACTTTTTACGACAATAATATATTTTTCATCTAATCTGCAATAATAGAAATCGCCCAAATGTTACTTTAATTTGAACTGCACGTATAACTAAAATATTTACTTCTGTGTGATGAAAAAAGTATTTTTTTCGTAGCAAATAAAGAGTTTTGAGTTGTAAGTACTTAGTTTTATGATTTTTCCAATAATCAACAGGCAAAATTATTTGACCGTACGTCTACACCTCATTAAAAATTTCTTTAGAAAAAATAGCATGTTGATTCATAAAGGTTTGCCATCATGGTCTATATTATATATTAAATCACTAAACATTCAACTTTCAACTCAATTTAGATACATAATACAGAAACATTCAATTTACGAATATATAATATAGTCTCATAATTAAACGGTTTCTGTCACTCTTTTCTGAATTTTAGCCAATAATTTCTAATTGATATGTCATTCGAATGTCTTTTCGTAACATCTGGAGATACTTAGCCTCCAAATAGCAAAACATTTTCGTATCTCAAGATATCCCCAGCCTCATATCCTTGACATTCACTTACCGAGAGAAATTGCCGAGTCATTTTCGAAAGAATCTTTAATTACGGCTAAATGTAAATTAGCATTCCCAGGGTTAATTAAAAGTAGAAGGGGCATTTATTTAAGCAGTCCATGCAATAAAAAACACTTAATTTACAGTCTATACTCATGCCTTGTACGACTTTTAATAGAAAATTGCGAAGACTTTAAGAATGTCTAATTCGTTCTTGTATTATGGTGGCAATACAAATTTAGAACATTCTTATGTTCTAAATTTTTGTATTTGTTAAGTCAAAGTAATATTTAGAAATATTTAATTACAACGAATAATTTTAATCTTGCGATTGAATGCTTTTGCAGGCCTTAATAAGTCTATGATTTATTCTTAAAATATATATAAGGCGAATTAAAAGTTTCGAAACGTTTCTACTTTTTACTATATATGAATATTTAGATTTATAATACCCAAGAAGTTTACAGATATATTTTAGTATATTTTCTAGTTTCATTTTTGAATGATTTATATGTTTTGATTAATCGAGAACAAATTAGAAAAGAACACGAATTGAAAGTTAGGAAACATATTCATTTGAAAACTGTTCTAAAAATGAAATTTATGCATTTTTAATTTAAAGCTAATTAATGCTTAAAGGATTTCTAAATGCATATAACTAGAAAATTGTTTTAAAATTCTTTACTTTTTAAAAATGTATTTTAGTTAGGTTGAAGCTCAGTTCTTATTCCAAAGAACTATTTTGAGATTGACTTTGTAATTTCGAGTCATGGACAAAGAATGCAACCGACATCCGGGCTTGAAAGAATATTTCAAATCTTCTCTTTTAACGCATCGGGAGAATGTCATTCAGCATCTTGGATAGGTTCTTTTATATACTTTGGACTTTCCATTAAATCGTGCATCTAATCCGAAGTCATTAACCTCAAAGTTATAAACTCCTTAATATAATAAAGTCAGAAAGAATTCTTTCCCCAAAACTTTCTCGTATACTCTTTAATAAATATGCCGTCCAAAGGAATGTTTTGCATGTCATCGGCATACATTAACAAACAAATATTAACTTTTGACTTAGAAATAGCATTTTATTTAACCTATTACGTCATTCTAGGCGAGTTATTTGGCGATTAATCCCTGAAATGTCATTAATAGTCACAGAAAATCAAATTTATGTTTCAGGTGCGTTTTCGCCGAAAGATTGAAACCAAAATTTGACACAGGAGCTGTAGTCAGAAAACCCATGCCAAATTTAATATATATTTAAGTCATTGTGTCTGTTAGTTGAAACGTTTATATGTTTCTGAACGTACAGACCGACAGACGGCCAATCACTTTCAGCATTTGGCTCAAACGTTGATGGATATCGACATTATAGATTTCAATTATGTGTATCGAACTTTATCTACCTAGCTATATTGTACTTATAACGCTAAATTATTTACGGAGAGTTGGACAGAGGATTCTTTCCGACTCTGATTGTCTGAGAGGATTTTCTGAGTTTCTTTTTCTTTTCAACTCGGACTTTCTGAGAGGAATTTAGCTCATAATTTGATAGAAAATTTGAAGTTCGATATGTAGAGAATATACCAGATTTCAACTGTCTAGATCAAAGAATTTCTTAGCTATCTTTGACACAGGCAGACAGAGGGTCATTTTCCAAAAATGTGTTTTTGGAATTCAGAGAGAACTTAGCGTGAAAATCCTTCAAAATTTCAAGTTCCAATGTTTTGGTAATTACTATACTTTCTTTATACTTCGCATTCGAGAAAGTAATAAGCAAATTAATTGAAAATAAAGTAAATAAAAAAGGTGCTCTATGTCGTAATAAATGAAATTTGTGTAATTTGACTCACGGATATATTGAAAGACTTTGAGTACGTTATTACACTCTGATATTTGACATCAGATTAAACATATGAGTTCATTACATAATAATTGCATCTTTTGATTTTTTTCAAAGAGGACATATTAACAGCTAGAGAGAATATTTTCCGCTCGACTTTCCAACATACTTAAACAATAAAACAATGACTGTACGAATATCTTTAAAAGCATTTCCATTTCCTGAAGATAATGTGAGAAACAGAGTTCCTACCCTTTATCAAAGGTTCTAATATATAGAAAGGGAGTTATGGGAGTATGCTCCAACTGTCGTTTTCCAAGTATAGACATGGCATATCATGCTGAATATTATGTATTTAGTTGTTTAATTAAAAAAATAAATGAGTATATATTTTGGACAACTGCTTTCCGACCAATTGGTTGCCTGTTTTAATGTACGCCTGCAATTTTGGTCACTAGATTATGAAAGAAATTTTATTTTTCTAAGCCTTTATACTTATACGTAATTGTGTTATCAAATATGCATATGTACAGATTGTCTAATAGATGAGTTTTGCCGTCGCCAACTTGACGATTCGTAACTCGGCGTGAATGATCTTCTCATAATCTGAAAATCTTTACATAAGCCCATAAGTTTCTAAAATAAGCAAGTAGCACTTAAAACCTAACGTATTTCTACAATATACTTGGTGAAGCTACGAAGTTGTCCGTTAACAAGGATCTGTTATCCTTGGATTTCCCCGAAAAACGTGAAACTCAAGTTGCAAAATACAAATTATCAAACAACACTTGCAGAAATCAGAAACACATACACAAAACCAACAACATTTTAACAAGCACAACACAAAAGTTCTCATATTGCCACTAAATGTAAATATCCATCAATATCCTAAGAGAAAATTATCTTTCCTGCTATGTTTAGTTTTTCCTTCAAATCAAAATTATTAGAAGGGCATGCGAAACTCAATCCATAAGAGAGATACCTCCGCTATTCTTATATTTTCTAGAACCTTTATTTTTATGGCCAAAGCCGCTAAATGAATTGCCAATGATACGAAATGATCCCCAGATATTATCTCGATCACCAAACACATCTAATTCAAATGATCAAACTGACATCTTTCTTACTGTGAGACTAACTGTGAAGACAATTAATATTATAGATTCCTAACAATAAATACTTTAAATTTCCATGGAGCTTAAATTGTAAAAAAAAAAAATTGAATTGCTTAGTTTTCTGACATTCAATTTAATCATTTGTAATAATTCTTACACTAATATCCAAGACAATATTTTAAGATTCCTTTGATATCAAAATTTGAAATTCTCTCGAAGAAAATAAACCGGTACCGTTATCAGAAGTATTTAATAAATTTGTTACATTGTTTAACTAGTGATATGACAAAAACACAGAACTAAATTCTCTCTGAGCTAAATTCTATGCGAAAAGTTTCAGAATCTGAAACTTCGTTTATTTTAAAACGTTAAATTTGTCGCTCCCCATAAACAGCTGCGAGAAAATATTTCCTTTGAAATCCGTAAATCTGCAGTTGATGCGTCCGCTAAAGCAACAAAATAGGAAAGACATTTTGCTAAAATATATTCAGCTGTTCAGTGGAGAATGAAAATGGAATGCCTCCTTTTATGGATTTATTTAGGATTCCGTTTGCGTGTTTTTGATGCTCTCGTACAAGGAAAGAGCAAGAAAAATAACATCCTTAAAGGAATGCTAACATGACAAGGATTGACGCCGGTAAAGTTGTTTCAAAGATAGCTTTGTTTTCTAATAAATTTTCAGACTTGCTTTTAATTTTATTTAAATAAAACAGATTAAAAAAAATAATATAAATATTACTATTAAATCAAATTTGTAAAAAAAGAGAACTATTTATGTAGATAAAAATTTCAGTAAGGGGGATATAGCTATATGATATGGCCAGCAAATGGTGATGCTTCGTTTCAGTTTGATTATCTTGATTAAATTTTGTTTAAAAAATGTATGTACTGCACAACTAATTATATTAACATACCACTTTAATGCAAAGCATGAGCTTTATTGGAAATAGGTCTCGAATTTAATCAATGGTTATATGAACGCCTCACTCATCATTATCGTCTAATTATAAATTTATTATTATTATTATTATTATCTATACTAAAATTATAAATGCGAAAGTTTGGATGTTTGGATGGATGGATGTTTGCTCGTCAATCACACCAGAACGGCTGAACGGAATTGGATAAAATTTATCTAGATTTAGTAGCCTATGTTCTATTCTAGACTATAATCTATCTAGAATATATCTAGATAGATTATAGTCTAGAATAGAACATATGCTACTATTTATTCCGGTTAATTGAGCGGTTAATTTTTATTAATTAAAAACTAACTTTTGTGCCAAAACCCTGAGGCCAAATCCTACCAAAGATGAGCAAGACTCCAGTTTATTCCCCAACGGTAATGAGGTTAGGCTTAGTATGATTTCGATTTATTATTTAAAACGATCTTTTTTATTTTCTTAGTGTTTGATGTATTTAAAATGAAATGTTGTTAATCAATAAATTTTTCGGATTCATTCTAAAGTACTTTTAAATTAAAAGAAAACAGAATAAAAGAAATAAAAACATTCTAATTTGCATTGCATTACCCCAACTGCAGTTGGAAAGTCAGACATTTGCGTTACGCCAATTGGAGTTGAAAACTGACTCGTGATTGTTGACAACTGTGTTTTCATTTAAATTAAAAGTTTAAATATTATGTGTATAATACTGTTGTAGCTATCTCAATCTCGATCAATAAATAAAATGGAGTTGGCATGATTTTATAGAAATACGGACATGATTTGCTTTTTTGCTTTATTTTTGGAGCTCACTTTAAATAAATTGGTTTTAGGTTAGTTATGTAATTTAGATGTGGTTAAGTTGTATTTTCATGCTATATATTTTTTGTATATGCAGACAGTTTAAAGTGCATTGCTTTTAGGATAGTTTTAATTTTTTTGCTTTGTTACAACTAGAGCCGCGGTGGATCAGTGGTAAGATTTCGGTTTCGGAACCGGAGGACTTCAGGTTCGAGACTCGATTACGCAGAAGAACCGTCGTGTAAGGAGGTTTCTTGCGCGTTAAATCAGTCAGGCCAACCGTCCTCCCTTTGGTGTGGAGAGGAGTGTGCCAGCTCTGGTGTCATCCTCGTCATCTGATTGTGGTTCAAAATGACGAGGTTCATCCCAAAATAGTCCTAGTGTTGCTTTGCAATGGGACGTTAAAATAACTAAACTAAGCTTTATTATTACTTGATAGTTTTTCGAAACTCCCAGAAAAAGCAAATCTAATCTTTCGAAAAGGAGTAAGCAAGCTCGGGCTATGAGAGCAACTGGAAGTAGAGAGCCGAATACTCAAACAAAATTTAGAAGAATTAAGAAAGCGGAGCAACAGGTTACATCTAGATCAGCTGAAACGCCATAAACGGTATTGAAATGACGAAATTAATCCAACTGTCTTATATATACACATCAAAATTTCCATGCGTACGAAGTCGCGAATAAAAGCTTGTATACCTATATTTGATAGATTTTAGTTGGAATATGATGAGGACTACAGGGTATGTACATCTAAAAAATTTTCTGAAGAGATATGATTTTGAGTTTACATGAAACCGAATTTCATTTATTAAGTTGAAATTTATAATTTTCTTTGATGAGTAAAACTACATAAAACGCATACATTCAAATAACCCGTAGTTACTAGATTATCTAATAAGCGGAAATTTTAACAATCGATTTTATTTGCCAATACTAATTTATGTGATAATATTTTATTATATTAAATTATCTTTCTCCTACCAAGTATTTTCCAACATTTGTATTATAATTAAATTAATGAAGCGACATTACAATGACTGAGATCAATAGATTAAAAAAAATTAATGTTTTTTTTTTCAAATATTTTCTTTGCATAGCGAGTTTCTTATATATGACCATTATTTTCCCCAAAGTATAAGGGAATGAGATAAAAGAACTCATACAAGTTCAAGAATGTTCAAATGTCCAAGTTGATCGGATACATAAAATTTCCATCTTAGTCAGTGGTGAACTACAAACATCTGAGCCGTAGTCATATGACGAGGATAACATCTCAACCATCATTCTCTTTCGTATTTCATAAGTGTTTGATACGGATTAAATCTATTTACATTGATTCACTTTTAAGAGTGTAATTTTGTAGGAATCGTACCATCTTAATTTTCGTATTTGTTTTCAGTTTTCTATTAGTTTTTAGAACAGATTTCTGGCGTTTTCTTTAAATATAAAAATTATTTATTTTTACTTCACATTCATGAATTGAAAATTATATATAATTTATGAATTTAAAATTAATTTGTGATTTAAATATGGCTTTTATAATAAAACTTTAGCAAATATACGTAGCACATTTTCGATCGTTGTCAAATGCCCCTGGTGAGAAGGAACAATGAGCCACCTGCTTTCCTGCTTTTGATATTTTTTAATCTTTTAGGCTGAGGTAGCCTGGTTGTTAGAGCATCAATCTCGCAACTGAAAGGTAGCGAGTTCTGTCCTCGTCTCATCCAAAGACCGCCATGTTTGCTAGTGGCTGGAGGGGCACGTTAAATTTGTCGTGACTGCAAAGTTCCTATAGCAAATTATACATCTGGGGGTACTAAATCAGGCATGAGTCGGTCTCTGATTTGAATCGAAATTCTGACTTGCATATGGATGTATGAGTGTATAAATGAGTTCGACCGTCCCCTAAAAAGGGTTGAATCGTGTGTGTTCGAGCAAAGTCGTACTATCACATTAACGGTGCTCGTTAACAACGAAAGGCGCACACCACTGCCTTAATTCGAAAGAGCTCCACTCATTCGGACATGGTATGAACAAGTGGCATTAAACCGACCATCACCAACATAATCTGTATATAGATATGTTATGTGCCAAATAGCTATTATAATATTCATAAAAAGGTACACTTATTGAACTAAATCCAAATCAAACTTTGCAGAATTTAAAACATATCGAAAAGGAAACTGCCTAAGGCTAACTGAAGCTTTAATATTGAGAGTTTAAAATTGCAGTTCTGTAATCAATCGCCTTCTAAGAATCCAGATGGTTGCTCATTCAGTTTGCTGCAATTCTCAAGGCAAGTTGATATTATTTATTACATAAAAAAAAAGTTCTTTAATAGGTAGTAATTCTGCAATCAATTAAAAAGAATTCTGTATAAAAGTCCTTTGTCCGATATTCAAACAGAGCATTAATCAAATAAGTCGTCATGAAATAAAATATTTAAGGAAGAAAGACAGTTATGAATGTATGATGACCTTAGGGTGGTAATTTCTTAGAATAGTTGACTAAAAACTCTTTTTCATGGAATAATTTTCCTCAAACCTGATTTGTAATACATCGCTAGAGATCAGTCATGTGATTTGACTTCTGTGTGTTGTTTCAGCGTGTTTTACGATGTATCTTCACCATCTTATCACTTCTGAAACTTATAAAGATAGAGAGATACAGGCAAATTATCCTTTTAATTTTCATGTTAATTTATAATATTATATATTTAAGATACAAAGTAATTTTTTTAAAGCATAGTTCATCAAGACTGAACAAAGATACTTTAAAATAGTACTCTTGTAGCATCAAAACATAGCAGTTTGGAAGCTACTAATATTGAGCAAAATGTTGAAGTTAAAACGTAAGCTGAACGTAAGAGTATTTTCTCCTTTAACATATTTAAAATCGGAGGAAATTAAGTCTCATCTCTATGACGAGATTGTAACTGTAAGCTGAAATCATTAACCGGCAACATTATAATTTTGCTGACCGAAGCGAATTCAGAATTAAAACGCTTTTCGAAGACGATGCATATTTCAATTACGACAAATAAAATTAGTGAAGGGTGAATTCTTTCAAAATATACCTTCGCTCTTAGTTAAATTCCTTAATATATTTATAAGCCTAGGCAGCGGACTGTAATTTAACGCAATGCTGGACTGCTGTTATTAGCAACATAACTCAGCATTTTAGTGGTTTAGTTTATATTAGCATTTTATTCTGAGGTTGCATAGAACTATTTTGAGGTGAAATTTGAAATTTTTGAAAATATCCAAAAGGTCATAAGAATCCTGAGTGCTTCTTTCAAATTTCAACAATACCTTTAATTTTTACGAGTTTCATATTTGGCGCATTTTGAGGAAAGTATTTAATTTCAAATTGGCGATCTTTTAATTTCGAAGCCGAAAAATTGTCTTCAACTAACTACGGTTATTGAATGGTTCATTGAGCTAAGGAAAAGCGTAGAAGCTAAAGTAAGATGCTGTAAGACAATAAGAGGATTTTTTTTTACATGCTACCGTTAGTATCTTAGCAAGTTTAAATGCAATTTAGAAAATTTAAGCAATGTGCGAAGCCTGTCAGGTTTTTTCAGGCCTTTATTATCATCTTAGAAAATTATCCTTCTTTCGTTAGGAGATTTTGAATAATTGAAGGCAATAAAATTTGCGATTGTAGGTTTCATTTTTACTTTTTATTAAATTTCACTTTTAAAAAGTCATAGAAATCAACTACATTTTTAACTCTGGCATATTTGTGCTACTTCTTTAAAGACGAATACGCTTTTTTGGCTAATTGGTCATCTATATGTTACGTCATATATCACATTTGAAAACATTTCCCTTTAAGATAATTTTTTTATATCATATCAATTAATTTTTCACAAAAGAAAACATATGTACAAATACCTTCTTGCATACAGTAGACCACTCCGCCACCACTGAACGTAGCAGTATCGACAGGATATGTCCAAATAAGATAAGGATTTCATAGAAAACTTATGCAGACTTTTTTCTCACTGCCCATTTTAATTTAGAATAGTTCCTTAGCAAACTAAACTTGTAGTTAAAAATTTTTAGCACAGTAATAAATTTTACTCTGAAAATTTTTTAGTCTTCCAATTTCATGAATGTATTAAAATGCATCCGGTAATTCAAAAAGTGTGTTACAATTATAGCTGACTTATAACTTCTTAGTTATAAAATAGAGGAAGAAAAAGTTAAAGGTAACTATAATGGTTGCTTGGATACGTAATAATTACTTCCTGTGTCTGTTTTTTTCCATATAAGCAACAACCAAAGGGAGATAAAAACTAAAAAACGGTTATTGGGAACAATAGCTTTGTCTGCGAACATATGTCTGAAGAAAATGCAAAATGTGTCAAGTTTTATAGCTCTATATAAAGTTTCCCATAATATGAAAATATAAGCTTTCAGTAATTTATTTATTTATTTCAAAACTGTGTTGCGTATTCTGTTAAATATTTTTACAGATTTACATGTTCAAGAAAGAAGCACCACTCTTTTTTATTGAAAATGTACATGAAACATATCTTTTCGGGACCTTTTCATAGAAAAGTTGCAACAGTTTATTGTTTTTTTTTTTTTGGCAGTTTAAGTACTGAATGAAATATGGAAAAACTCATGATAAACATGGAAAAACTCATTTTCTTAAACGAAAAAACTTTTTGCATAATGCTAACCCTTTTTAACAATCAAAGAATACATTTATGATATTTTTTCTGTAACACTACTTCCACGTAAAAATAATTTTTTTAAAAAAATCAGTATTTTTAGAGTAAAATATTTCAACTATTTTTTGACTGAAAATACAGTTTACTAATAATGTGACTATTTGTTTTGACTATTTAAACAGTAAATAATGCATACATTATTTTAAATTATCTCTTTTGAAGATTCAGTAAAAATATAAATTATAATATTAAAATATTACATTTAAAAGCATTGTAAATAAAAATAAGCGCATTTTTAAAATAAGAACACTGAATTTTAATTTGAATTATCTTCTAATATGCGCAACTGTGTTTGATAAAAGTAATTTGGGGAAACCATAATGCACAGTAAAAGAAATGTGAGGAACGCAATTGTTTAGATTTCGAGATATTAATAATTCTGGTTGATAGTAGGATTAATCTAATTTCATCAGAAAACTGGTTATTTTTGGAACCAGCTGATTTAATTGGTTGCTGATAACAGTGATTGTATTAAATTTTATATTTCTTATGTATAAGTTGATAATAATTATTTATAGTAAAGAGGTGGCTGATTAATTAATAGAATTTCATTATGTCATTTCACCATTATTAATTTGAATGTTTGAATATTCTATATAATATTGCATGGTAGTGTTTACAGCAATATGATTTACTTTTGTGTTTTTATATATAAAATATTCCAATTATCAGCAGAAATTTTAATTTTCAAACTGTTTTACACGCATTACATTACCTTTTAAATTAATAAAAAAAAGTATGAATTATATAGTTTATAGGAAAAAGAAAAATTCTTCCCAAGAAATTGTTAAATTAAAGGCAATTATAATCACTGTTTTCTCCCTTTCACAAATCCTACTATTGGCTCATACTCTCCTTATATATATTTATGTATCTTGTTACATTTTTCAATCGTTAACAAAATACTTTTTATTCATCCAAATACATTTTCAAAATTTATAATGGATGCTAATACAATTTTTTTCCATTCAAATATTAATTTATTAATTAAATTTAATTAATTTTTTAATATGTTAAATAGAGTTTTTGCAATTTTTAATGAAAATTAAATTTAACAGATAGAAGACAATAAGTAAAATGCAAGGATTTCAGTATTTTTCACGTGAAAGTGAAGAATGGGATTTCAATTTTTGCAAAAATCAACAATGAATTAATTTAGTTTTATACGGGAGAATTTTTTCCCCTTATATAAGATATATCGGAGGATGTAAATTTAGGAATAAATATCGTTATTGACAAAAATTGTAGATCATTGGAAAAAATTATTTTGTCTCTTAATATTGTTATTCTGGCATATGTATATACATATTTATATCAATTGCAATTATTTAATAAAAAGTAAAATAAAATTTTTATATATTTCTTCTTTTTCTCGATAACAAGGATTTTCGGATTGGGTTTAAATATTAATTCATAGAAAAACATGCATTATTTTGCCTGCAATTAGTTCTGTTACAACATACTGAACTTTATTAGATCTGAACGCAGGATTTCTTACCTATCCAGAATGATATTTTTCTTTAAAAAAATAGTATCTAACATTGACCGGAATGGAGAAAAAATAACCCTTATTTTTTAATGCATAAAAAATTATTCTTATAAACTTGATACCACCATTTTAACTTACTTTTACAAAACCATCACTTTGGTCATTTATCAAAATCAAGGTAAAAAAAAAAGAACAGTAACCATAAATGCTATGTAAAAAAATGCGAAAGAAAAACATTATGCATTATCTTTTGTCGTTAAGTGTAACGAAAAGCAAGTACACATCAGCTTTTTTTATTCATTTTTCAGGCGCATTTTATTTTCGACACGGCTCGTCTAATGTTACGATTTCGCAATTTATCACGGTAAAATTAATCACACTCGATATGACACCGTATGACGATAAAATTCTTGTCCTACCTTCGATTTTTCTTCGTCAGGCTGACGAGGTGACAGACGCATGTGCGCCTTCTTATGGGATGGTCGACACATGTTCGGCTGGACGACGGCCCCTCAGGGGATGAACAGACGATCAGGAAAGAGGAGTTTTCGGTTCGGATATCGTCCGAAGACTGGAGAGCGAGCTATCGGAGACCTCTCTCTTGTTTGCGAGGGGGGCGCCACCATTACACCCTCCCAAGATTTTGCGGACCAATAAAAATGAAGTTTGGCTTCTTCTGTGAATGGGATTGGGGGAGAAGGATAAGTTTTATTCGTGCGACGATGTGAAAAAATGATGCTCATTGATAAGTGCTTCTTTCTTTTCCTCGTTAAAGCTGCTTAATGTTAAATTGGAGCCATTTTGAGAGCACTTCAAAACCTCTCTTCATCGTACTTATTTTGGTTTCTTTTCTGTACTTTTTTGTAGATCTGATGCTCGTGAAGTAATAATACTCGTCCTTAAGCAACAGATGGTTAAGCATCGCACTTGAGGTTTTAATAAAAGTGAAGAAAAGAATGCATTCATCTATTTATTTTAATTATTTTCCTCTTAAACTCATTTCAGAATAGAAAAAATTGTCGACTTCTAGGGATAACCTACAAAACTCAAGATATACACAAAATTTTTAATTTAATTTAACGCATCAAATATTAATCACTTTAAATTCGATTTTTTTGAATGAAAACTTCTTAATAATTAAAATTTTAAGCATTAATATTTTAAATGTTATTTAAATTATTAAAATTGAAATTACTAAATTGAATTTGAAATAGTTGTTATTGTAATAGTAAGTTTTCTAATATTATTGTACTTATCAATATGTCGGTGTTCTGTCTTATGGGTAGAGCATATTCTCCTTGATCTGATCGTCCCGGGCTCCAGTCCTGGTTCGGGCATGGTTGTTCTTCTCGTGTTCTATCTGTGAGGTATGTAAAAGTGTTCGTCGTAAAAAGGGGTTGTGCAAGCGCATGTGTGATAGTCATCTTCATATGATCTATAGGGCAGACCTCTGCCCTCTGTGTTCAGGGATCTTTACCCTCAGAATCTACTGCACCTCCTTTCCTTTGTAAAACAGACACGACATCATCACTTATCAATATAAATCAAAGGAATGTATTTTTTCTATTTGAATTTTAAAATGTGCCTTTTTTTGAATTTTAATATCATTTTTCCTGTATTGTTAGTTGACATGATAAACGAATTGAGAATCCATTGCAAATTGTTTTTTATGCTTTTACTATCCAAATTGGCTTTTTGAATTATACTTGTTAAATCATAGCAAATGATATAATAGATGCAATCTATTGAATTTATAGTGTTGTAGACAAATTTGAAAGGATTTCTAAATATTTATCGTCTTTTTTTAACAATTGTTATTTTAAACCTTTTCTAATTTCGAAAAATTTAGTATTTGAATTTCAATAATATTCAATCTCAAATAAATGTAAAAAAGATAGTTTTAAATTAAAACTATTAATTTTTTTTTGTTTATAATTAAAAAATTATTTTAGATATAAATTTATAAATAGCTGTTATTTAGTAATCTTCTAATCAATATGTCTTTTCCTAATTTCAATGTAAATGGTGTCCCTTGTAAAAAAATTAAATTTAAACTTATATTACTCTCCTATATATTAAAATGGTATATCACCATCAGGAATATATAAATGTGCATAGTTTTAAAACTCTAAGATACCAGGAATGGAGGAAAATTATATTTTTGAATTCCATCTTTATAAACATACAACAAGAGAAATTAAACAAAAGAAGTCTGTCACGGGTGCTATAAAAGCAGAGGCGACCACATGAATTAATATTTAGTCGAGTAGAGCGAGGAATAGCTGATCGAAATCCTTTTTCAGCTCTTTGATCTACAGTAAGTACTCTCTGAGCATTTTGTACTATTTTACTCGTTTAATAATAATTTTTTGTTTGTATAATACTATTTATTATAAGTGTAGTTCTTGTATACGATTCGGCTATATTTTGTAAACCGTTGTTTCTAGTTTCCTTATAGAATGAAGCTTTATTATCTGTTTCTTCTCATTTAGTCTACTAGATTTCATTACTGTAGAACCAACGAATGGTTTTTTTCTGAACAATATCAATGTGATTCAATTGTTGTGATCTGCAAAATCGAAAGAAGATCAATAAACTCTTAAAGAGTACTTATTTAAAATATCAAAATAATAACTATAGATTTGATATGAATTTAACCATTCACACATACTTCTCTATTCAAAACTAGAATTTATTCTTTAAAAAAGCAAAAACATTTAATTTTTTGCTAACAATGCCGAGATTACCTGGTGGGTAGGGCTTTAGATTTGATCCCTTACGTTGCGAGTTCGAATCCCGCCAGCCGAAGAATCTTTGCGTGTGTGTTGGCTGGCTAGCCCATAAATTTGTCGTGTTCGCAAAGTCCTCCATGTCGAAAGTAATGCCACCGGGTACTGATTCAATATAGTTACTACTTCAATCAAGATCTATGACTTTTTTGAATCAATTTTAAATGCCTATTAGGAAATGAAATGTAAATTTAGATGTGAAATGCGGTTCGTCTTCAGTTCAAATTTTTGACGAAGAATTTTTTGTATCTATCTTAAATGGCATAAAAAAGCTGTGGAAGCTCTTTAGACTTCATGTAGTTTCAAAAAAGTGGTGTTCACTTAAATATCACTGAATAGGTATTTATTTAAACCTCGTGGTTCTTACGTGGGGTTTTAATTTAATACTGGAAATTACATAAATTATATCTCAAGAATTTGCCAGTCTAATTCTCGTACAGTTCAGAAGTCAAGGTTAAGTTTTAATTCAATTACTAAAAAAAACATTTTTATAATTTGTATATCAAAGAATAATTTAAGAATATTAACGTTCCGTTTTAAAGCAACAGTAGAGCCATTTTGGGACGAACCTCTTGATTTTTAACCGTTGTCAGATGACGAGAACGATACATGAGATATGTAATCCGTCTGCTCCTCACACCAGCAAGAAGACGTTTGTACCAGACAAATTTAAAGTGCATCAGACCCACATGCACATGAGTTCTTCAGTGGAACTGGGTATAGAAAATGACACCCTCCGGTTTCGAGGCCGAGACCTTACCACCAGGCCACCGAGGCTCTTAGTCGACGGATAAAAAAATTGCAAACTCATTTCCATGACTATGTGTTATTTTTATTTTATTCTGAATAAATTGTGAGTCATTTCAAAACTCTATATATTAATCCATGCTAGCTTTTCAGTTTTTGTCAAAGGAGGCAGAAGTGGAAAACATTAAAGAAAACACAACTTCTAAATACATAGAAAGCTTTGAAATAAGCAATAAATTAATAATTTTTTACAATGAAATAAATTTTGTTATAAATTTAAAGCTATCGTAGTATTTTCCTTGTGTAGATTTATTCAAGTGTTATTTCTGGTTTCTCCTATATCGGAATTCAAAGGCCTCCCATTCTGGCAATTAGCCGCTTGGTGTAACTAAATGACCTGTCACAGAGAACAGAAACATGAGTACTAAGGTCAGTTACGAAACTTGTAGCTGAATAACAAAGGAATTTGATTACACTCCATTAATCAAAACCAGAGCTTTATAATTTGTAACAAAAGCATATAAGAAGACTTAAATATTCACTAACAGTAATTATGATAATGTGTATGGTTATTTGAATATGTGAAATTCAAAGGCCAGAACAGAACTTTCCGATTAAACTTACTTTTAATATAAAAATATTAATGCTTCTGAGGTGAGCAATCAGCTCATGGTAGCAATGTTATATCCATTTATTTAAAAAGACATTTAACTATATTAAATTTTATCATTTGCTCTCATAAAAGAAATCACGTATAATAATGCACTGAATATAATAAAATATATAACTCTTTTTAGAACAAAGTTGATTGATACTTATAAACTAAATACTTAATCTTTTACTAGAGCAAAAGACTCAGATTGTTAGATATAGAGTTATAAATTATACACAGATAAGAGTTGAAAATGTGTACTTAAAAGCAATTTTTCCGAACTTTTAATTATGAATTTAATTAATGTTTTGTTTAAAATAATTTGTTTTAAAATTTAATAAATTGGTTTCTATGTAAGGCATCTTTAATCAACATCTTATCATTTAAGCAGTGTTTTTTTGTTTAAGTTGTTCAGCTAAGCAGACTAAACTATGGTTCATTTCTGTTGGTCACGTTGTTTACGTGAATATTATTTGAAAACAACAACAACAACGTTGTATGTACTCGTTATAGTAAAATTATTTCATTAGTGCAGTAAACAGGCAATGAAAACAAATTACATTGTGTCGAAAATGGATAAAAATTAAAGTATATAAATATGTTTATGAGTATACCAGAAAAGCAACTCATTTTTTATTAATTTGTTTTAAATTCTATGACCTTAACTTATTTATCATCATAGAATTTTTTTCCCGACACAATTTTTAAAATAATATTCTACTTTATTACATCGTTTCGGTTACTACTTAATTTTCAAAAATATTTTTTGCTTACTTTTCAATGATAAATGTTATCGTTATTGTGAAATTTTGGCCGTTTTCATTATTTCATTAAATGGTTATCGCATTATTTTGTATTTCTAAAAGATAAGGATGAGAGAATTTACTCTTAGTATGAACATTTTACAAACAAAATCAGAAGGTGTAATTGTATTACCGCAGGAGACAACCTATAGTTCGATACAGATTATTTATCACTTAAGGTATCCGACTACGTTCAAAACACTGGTTATCGACCACAATGGCGAATTTTTTTAATTGTTATTTCTTGTAGTTCAGACTTTCCTATCTCCAAAACAATTTATCTTTTCTAGGGAAAGAAAGGCTTGACCTGTCATCTAGGGGAATTTGAAGCGAAACATACGTTTCTGCTGAAATTTGTCTTCAATTTTCTCAAAACTTTGATTTTCATTAAAATTTTCCACCGTTAGCGTGATATTTGAGAAACTATTATAGGTATTTACATAAAAATTTCAGATAGTGTTTTAAATAATATCGGCAATGAAATGAACAAATTGTTTTATTGTTTTTGAAATATTTTTTCATTTATAGGTATTTTCAGAAAACTAAAGTTAAGAATTTTTAATAAAAAAAGGCATGTAAACATAATTTTACCCATAACTCCTTCCCTTTACATTTTTTTTCTTAAATTGTGGTTCATTTTCTTTGTCATTATATTCTATACGTTGTACATAAAAATAGGATTTCTGCATTACAATTTTATGTAAAGTGCTAACCGTTTTGGTTAAATTTCCTTAAAATTGACTACACATTTTCCTATTTCTCAAAATATATTATATTTTCAAGTAATTTTGTTGTGTATAGCATGTTGTATTAAATAATTTACAAAACATCTAAAAACCCCAGTTTAAAATAGTTTTTTAGAGATGCAATTTTTCAAAATTTTTCCTTTGAACGTAGTCGGATACCTTAACCTTTTAAAGGCAATATGGTATAATATAATATATCTTCATATTATGAGGTAGATATTTCTTCCTCGTAGGTATCTTATATTTCCAAATATTCAAAAGATATATAAACCAGATTAAACGCAATCAATATTCCATGTTATTAAGTTGGCCATTGATGACAGCTAATAATAAAATAGAATACTTATTATTCAAAAATATAATTGTGTGACTTCTAATAATTTTATCAAGGCTTTTTTGAACCCCTGACGTAAAAAAAAGTGTCGAAAAGATGCACATCTTGAATTTTATTGAAGAATTCTGACTCAAATAGCAAAAAATGTCATTCAATTAAGCCATTTTTGTTGGAAGATTCGAATTGAGTCAGAAATTATTAAACCTGTATTCCGAATCATCTAAGCATTCAACAAAATTAGATTTGCTCCAGGCACTTCACAGTCTACACATCACTAGCAACAGGCTGCATATCATGTTAATGATTATTTAGGAAAGCTATGAAGAAGTTAGGTAATTATCCATGCTGCATCAGCTATAATTATATGATGATGTCGTGTCCGTGTTTTCATGGAAAGGGGGTTCAGTAGCTTCTGAGGGTAAAGATCCCTGAGCACCCAGGGGGCAGAAGTCTGAGTTCTAGCTCAAATAAAGGTGACACACACATTCGTTTGCACAACCCCTTTTCACAGGGGGACCCATTCATACATCTCACAGAGAGAACACAGAACAACCATGCCCGAACCAGAACTCGAACCCGGGATGCTCAGATCACGAGGAAGACGCTATAATTATATGTTTATAGCAATACAAATTCCTATCCTCATGTTCCTTCTTTTATCCTTAACTATATGTAATCTTTTTGTTCTTATCTTTTGTTTGGAAATAATTTTTCATCCAGAGAGGCTAGAAAGGACGAAAGTTCTTACTTTAAAAAGGTAGTTTAGGATTTAGACACCAATGTGTCTATCAAAGTTTGTTATGTGATTGAGTCGAAAATTCTGGGTAAAAATAGTGTCATGTTTTATAAATTAACTTAATCTCTTTTAATTCAAATTCCTTAGCGCTGTTCTGACTTAACCCGTTAGTAACTAGGTGTGCTGTATCAACCTTATTTTTTGTATAAGGTTCTAAAGCTTATCAGATACTAGAAAGTGATATGAACAAAATATATTCAGGGATTCGGAATCATTTCAGGGATTTTATTGCTTTTAATATAAAAAAAGATATTGTCACCATTCATTTTCGGTTGGATGGCATTTTATCAATTTGATATGGATTATCATCTCACCCTATTCCGCATTCTACCTCGGCAGTCCTGTGATATGCTTTTTTCAATTATCAAAATATATATTATTTCTTGCTACAGCTAGAAATAAATGCATTTCTACTGCATTAAAAAATATTTTTTCATGAAATATTTCATAAGAATACAAGATTTATGAGATTTTCTATAAATGAATAAATGTATTTCTCTTTAAACATATTTTTTTTCCTTCAGAAAAAATACTTTATTAAAGCAATACATTTAGTATTAATAAAGAAAATTCAGAAAAATATATAAAAAAATAGAAATTAAATAATAATTTAATATAGAAATGATAATAATAATTTAAAAGTAAAAAAATAGCAATGATTTAAAATGGAAGTTAAATATCTAAATAAATATCAAAGATACAAGAAATACTCGTATAAAGAAAATATTTTTATTTTACTCGAAAGTAAACTAAACTCAGTGGTGCTACAGCCCATGTGGGTTAATGCCTATAGTGCTCTGTCCTGACAGGGGGTCTAGCATTGCAAGGCATATGTCCCATCTAGGTAGTTAGCCTAATGCGGAACCCTAAAGTTTAATTCCCAAGCATGCTTGGTTCTCAAAAATTTAAGAAATTTATCGTTGGGTTTTTCTTATTCAAACTAAAAAAAGAAATGTTAATAACGAAGTTTGAGAAATCAAGCATTATTCATTTTAGTAACGCTTCAATATGGCAGAACTAAAGTTCTTTTCAATCTGGTGTCCTGACATAAGGGTGGAGCATCTCCCCCTCGATCTGGGAGTCTCTGAAGTTCGAATCCCGGTCAGGGCTTGTTTGTTCTTCTTTGTTATAATTGGGAGGTGTGTGAATGCTCCCTTTTAAAAAGGAGCTATGGATACGAATGTGCTGTGCGAAGTAGCGAAGTTGAGCTCTTTGCCATAGTTGGAGTTACTGGGAAAGCAAGAGACGCTCACACGCCATAATTTACTGACTGGTCTATCAGTGGGTTTATAAAGTAGCATAAGTAACAACAATAAGTTGCCATTAGTAAAAGCAATTAGTTGATA
>JAPMOQ010037232.1:0-24277 GCA_026543055.1 Argiope trifasciata | reverse complement strand
ACAACAATAAGTTGCCATTAGTAAAAGCAATTAGTTGATATAAGTAATAACCATAACCCTCTGTGTTTAGTTCCTAAGTATGCTTGGACCTCAGTTTTTTGACCCGCTGAAGGAATAAAAGGCTGAATCGACCTTCCTCAGTCTGAAGGTTATTTCTACACAAGAAACAATATGAAGATTATTTCTACTCAAACAATACGGAAATCAATATCTTGCGATCAAACCTTTAAAGCTCCATAAAGGTCCTTACTTTTTAAAAATTGCTGTAAGAAATGAATCACAAAATTAAAATTAATAAAGTTTTGTGTAGCATGCAATTTAAATTGCCATAATGGTCTCTACAGCTAATATCTACTAATAGACATTACATAAAGAGTGGGAAGAAATGGTCGTTGATTGTATCAGGCACAATAGAGTATCAGCAGCAATTCCTAACTGATAAAACGTAACCAAGCAGTAAACTAAATTTAGATTGATTAAGGAGAATCTTAAGAGAATGTGACTTTTTTTATGCTTTTAGGATTGTGATAAGGATAATCTTAAGAGAATGTGATTTTTTTTTTGCTTTTAGGATTGGGATGATCGGTAACTAATATCTATTAATAGATATGGTTACTGATTGTATTAGGTATAGCAGAATATAATCATCAACTTATACAAAAAAACTATATTGTAAATTAAATTTAGTTTAATTTAGAGGAATCCTGGGAGAATGAGAAGTTTGTATAGTTTTTAGGATTGTGATAATGGTCTCTAAAGCTAATATCTACGAACAGATACTACGCAAGGAGAGAGCAGAAATAATTGCTGATCGTATCAGGCACAATATAATAGATCTGAAACTATAAATGATCTAACAAAACTATGCTGTACGCAAAATTTAGAATTATTTAGAGGAATTTTTGGAGAAAGGAACTTTGTATCGTTTTTATGATTTGATAAAGTTCTCTAAAGATAATATCTATCAACAAATATTTCATAAGGGAGGAGGAATCAGAAATGGATGCTGATTGTATCAGGTACAATACAGTTTGTTGATCAGTATCAACCTGGAACTAAAACCATGGAATCAAATATGAAACTAAATTTAAACTGAATCAGAGGAATCATAGGCTAACAAAAAGTTCATTTTGCTTTTAGGATCTAAGAACAATGTTAAATTGCTAAAAGTTTTGTTAAATAATTTTTAACAAGAGATGTAATTTAACTCTAATGGAGTAAAACGGAACAGCATTTTTTGAATAAGTGTTATAAAATGTCAAAAAATAGGTTTTATCGAAACGGCAGAAAATATATTCAAATTATATAACTCGGTTAATTAAGCAAAAAGTCGATAGTTTTAATTAAAAATTCTTCGTTTAGTTTGCTGAAGAACTACCCAAAAATGCATTTGAGATTCAAAGAATATGAAATTCGTCCGTTCAATTAGAATACATGTAAAAGTAGAATTCATTAATTACTAAAAATTCGGTTCTGAAAGTTAATGGTTAAACCTTTAGGGGAAATGGTATTTTAATTTGTACCATCTATTTTTTAAAAAGTTTTATCAAAATTTCCCATTCTGTTCATGAGAAAAATATAATTACATTAATTAGAAAAACGAATAAAAAAGTGAAAGAAAATTAGTTTCTCTACTTTTTTCCACTTTAAAGAATGAGAATTTTCCTTAATTCATAAATGGCGTTGAAATCCTCATCTAGTCTCTAGCGGCAAAACAATTAACATAAAGCACATCAAAATTAATTTTAACTAACGTTCAAACATTTCTTAAAGTTTAAACTAAATCAGAGCATTCAAAGGATGAAAAGTGGAAAAAAAAACTTACACAGAACCTCCAAGCAAGATTTGATATTTAATTTTTTACTCACTTTCCCGAGCTCTTGTCATCAGATTTTTATTTTCATTGTTTCCAAGTAACTTTTTAACTATTTATTTTTTTCTTCGTCTCGTACTTCGTGATTGCTATTATGATTAAAATGCTGAACAGTCTTTTAAAACGATGTGTTGAAAAAAGAGGTAGCATTTTAATGAATTTAAGGTTTGTAAATGAGGGTTTAACTCCCAGCAGATTGAAGATTTTTTTTTTACGATCTTTAGCAAGGCTCTGAAAACAAGGTGTGTGGAAAAGCCATTTACTCGCGTTGCGGTGATGATTACCTGGGATCATATAGATATTAAAATTCGGAAAATTTAAGATCTATCTCACTGTTTCTTATCATAAATATTTCATAATAATAATCCTTAAATCCTTGAAAATCATTACAAGCTCTTAAATAAATTATTTTTAGTTATTAAATGAAATAATCAAAAAATATTTCATTTCATTAATTTAACTTTTTATTATTTCAGATGATGGCTAATGGCTTAAGGGTAGCGCATTTTCCCCATGATTTGGACATCCTGATTCGGGCATGGTTTTTCCTATCTTGGGTTCTATCTGTGAGATGTGTGAATAGAATGTGTGTGTATATCATCTTCATTTGAGCTAGACGTCATACTTCGGGTGCTGAAAGGTTTTTACCTTCAGAAGCTCCTGCATCCCCTTTCCTTGTTAACCCTGATACGATATCAACATCATTATTTTATACATCTTATATTAATTTCTATCACCTCCTTCATATAGAATAGAAAAATTATTGTATTTGTAAAAAAAGATTTGAACAAGAGGTTTGAAGGATCACCTGGTTTCAGATCTTTGAAATGTCTAAAAAGGCATCTTTGGGATTACAACTGTTTGTCTGTGACAAAGATTATTCAGAAACGCTTTGAACTAAACATATGGAATTCGGATATCTCAAAACTAAATTTGCAGATTTCTATCAAATTATGATCAAAATCTATTTGGAGGAAATCTGTCTCATTATTCTGATATAAGTTAACAAAATAACAACAAAATGAAGAGAACTAAGTAGATAAAAAAAGGTATATAAATTTAACATGGACACGTAATATAACATAGACGCGTAACAAATTTTGAATCAAATCCAAAAAGTGGTTGAAAACTTTTCAATCTGTATTTTCAGATGTATCCAAAAGCGATAATTTAAAAACGGAATAGCTTAAATATATTGAATTTGGTGCATGATTTTCTGATTACAATCGCAGCTCTGAATCGAATTGGTGCTTAAATCTTTCGGATAAACACAAATACGCTTTCATTACAAAGTATGTGAGAAGGCGTTGAGGATACACACTTCCACTGGTTAGAATTTCATATGCACTTGATTATAAAATAAGCTGCTCTTTTAGACAGACTGTTAGTTGGCAGAAAATGTTTTAAGTTTGATTATCGCAAATAAACCGATGAAAATTATAGTAGACAGTCTCATGTGTATTGTCTAAATCATTAAGAAATAGAGAAAAAAAAGAATTTTTGGAACATTTTAAATGCAGAGGTAATAAAACACTAAAAGTGAGCAATAAATGTTGGGAATTAATTAATTAAATCTAATTATATAAAAAAGAGGATAGAAAAAATAGTAATCCAATAATAACTACGACAAAAAAAGAGTGTCTGAGAGAGAAAGATAATTCTAAATCTATATAAATATAAATATATAAGTTTGTTTCTTCAAGGCTGTAATTCTCTCAATCTGAATTTCCATTCAAATTTTAAATCACCTTTGAAACGTGTTTTTAAATGATTAATAAAATATCATGCCTGTGACATGTAAAAAATATGATTTTTGAACACAGTGCCAGCTGTTGAATGTAAAACAAATGTATACTAGAACAAATATTTTACGATTCACCTCCGATGTTACGATGTTACCCACATACAATGTTTCCAAATGCATCCTTAGAATTAAATTTTCATAGATTTCGATATATTTTCATTTTTATTTGAGTATTTTGCGTAACATTGGTTAGGAACTCTGCTGTGTAGTTTATAATGCTTATTTTGTGAATATAATATATTTATTTTATTTTGTTCTACATTTCAGTGTATATGGCGGTGGAATTGTGTTTGATTTTCATTTGAATTCAAATTATGTAAAAAGTTGGTCTCTACCAATAGTTTTGTTTGATGTGATTAAAATATTTGATATTTCCTTGCTCGGAATTGAGGTTTTAATGCATATATGAATTAGCTAATGAAAGTTCAATATTTAAGTAAGTTTAAAATTTAAATAAAAATAGTATTAAACATGCAGTAATAAAATATACATAAATAAAAACAAGTCTTCATCATGATTTAAAAGTTTGTGAAAAAATTAATCCATAGCATTGAAGATACAAAATTTTATGAACCTATTTTTGATTTTTGTAGCTATCAAATCAATTTGCATTCTAAGTCATATAGAAATATTTTTTATGAATGTATTCAATTCGCAATTCAATAGAAATCTACAAAATTGTAGTAATTCCATATACTAAGTACCATTTTTCGCGCACAAAAAGTTTTTCAGTTTTGATATTCACAGAGAGATTGATAAATAGCCAGACAGAGGTTAACGACAAAAATTTGTTTTTCGGACTCAGTGAGGTATGAAATGGGAAAACTAATCAAAATCTCGAATTTCAATACTGCTCTATATTTTGTAGACACAAAGAGAAAAAAAAAAAAAGAAAAAAAAATTAATCTGATCTTCAAAATTTCGTCGTAATATGACAACATTTTAAACATCTACTCTGTAATATTTTGGTCTGATTTAACCGTATCAGTGATTTAATGATGAAAGTGGAGATTTTTAAATACAATATGTAGAAAGAAATACAGTTTGGAAGTTTGAAATTATGATAAAACATTATTTGGTAATAAATTCAAATACGTAGTACTTATTTTTGCCTATTTTTGGGAATTATTAATTTGATTTTTTACAATTCCGCTGATTTGTTGCATAAAAACAGTGTTTTGGCAATAAATGATGAACTTGTAAAAAAAATCCATTTTTTTTCAGAAATCAAAAATGCATAGTTTTGAAAAATTCTTTCTCAATCAGCATCTGCTATCTCAGAAATAAAAATGTACAAAATTTTATCTCTTTTATCTATTACCCTTCTAGTAAACTTTTCTGAGATATTTTGCGTGATACATCACCTGATTTAGAGATAATTTGAGAATATAAAAACGTTATAATTTAGTCAAAATATCTGTGTTGTATAATTTTTCTGTTCACCAAAAATTCTTTTATAATTTTTATTTTAAAGTCAGTATTGATTGGCATTTTTTCTAATGCCAATATTTAAATAAAATGATGTCAACAAATCCTACTAAATTTTATGCTTTGTTTCATTAAAATAGTTTCTTATAGTATTTTTAGTTTAAAACGTTTCACTTTTAAGAAATTATCTTTGATTTTATCTGTTGCATGAAACATTTTTCACCATTGCGTGACTTTGCATTGAGCTAGAAAAATTTGATATTCATTCTGATTTATTTAAACGTAAACAGAAGCACAGTGCGTGCTTCTGCCAAATCTCTTGAGGAGTACCGTGCTTACTTTCATTAATTTAAACATAATTAATCAGGTCTTCTCGATACAAAATTTCATATTTGAAAGAAAATTACTCCAGGCATATCTTTCAAAACGAAACGTTCAGCATTGTTTATTCAAATTATTTTTGAATTTTGCATGTATTAATTTGTGTCGGGTTTCATCCAGTACATCAGCTAATTCTTTTATTTTTAATCAGTAGATCCAAAAATATTAGTTTATGTTTCAATACTGTCTGAAAAAAGATTTGCTTCAAAACCAAAAGTTGTCTATTCTGGAGTTTTTTTAAAATTCCGGTACTATTCGTTATTTGAAAAGAAATTCTTTTGTATGGTCCAAGATGAATCTTAAATTCTTAGTTTTCATGGTACTTGATCATTATTTGAATATCAGAGATTAATCGTTAAAAATCACAATATAATCTTGCAATCGATTTTGGAACATGTCTTCCGCTTTGCTTTTTAAAAAAATAAAATACAGAAATTCATTAAATTTTTGAATTACTTTATAATTTTGAAAATTAAATTCAATTGTTAAACAGAAGTTTATAATGCATCGGTTTTAAAAATAGATGACCATGTATTTGATATTTCCGCAACTAAATGCTTCACATTTCAAAATATTTTATTCAGTTATTTAGAGTTTGAATTTCTAAGTAGTTGGTTAGAAAGTTAATTATTGGAAAATTCTAATATTTTTTTTCAAATTTTTCTCATACTTGTTCCAATCTTCTAAAACGTTCTTTAAATTTTGATCAATTTTGGGCATTATTTTTGAAAATTACATTCAGTTTTTGTTTAATCTGTGTGTCAGTTTAATCCATTCTATTGCTTTGAAAAATCATTTATAAAATATATTCTTGTTTAAAATTTCACGAAAGAATAGAAATAAAAATAATTTCAACCTTTCACCTTCACTTGAGTTTCGTACTATCGAATTTACATTGTTTACGATTATTGATTGAGGTATTTATTTTACAATTATCGATTGAGATATTTATTTTACGATTATTGATTGAGATATTTATTTTACGATTATTGATTGGGTATGTATTTTATATGTTTAAAACAATATATACCCAATATAAAAATACAATAAAAGTATTAAAAAAACGCACGTGTGAGAGATTTATGCTCAATATATTCCATTTCCATAAGTACTTCCAAGTAAAATTTATAGCTTCGAGGAATAATAACTGATGCAGCCAATATTCGATATTTACATATAACCAATATTCGATATTTACATGAAAAATAATTTTCAAACCTAGTTACTTGCCATAATTTATTTTTCGCAAGAAGGCTTTAATTTTTTTTTTATTTTAAGAAAAGTACTAATTATAAAATTATGTGCTGAAGATCTATTTAAAAAACTGTATTAAATTTTTTTACACAAGTGAAAGACACACTCTCATGTCTCTCATTTCTCTAATAAATAAATCTATGCATATATTAAAAATCACTGAACTTAGGGGAAATGAGCATTTCTTTCATATCGAAGCAGGCATGTAAAAAAAATCATAAAATGTATCGAAAACGCTCTTAAGAATTGTCTATAACTTTTTATATTGTAATCTATACGCAAAAAATTAGATCACATACAGAAGACCATAGGTGATAGACATAAGTATGTGTCATGTAGAAATCTATATTTAAAAGAATTAACTGCAACACTATATATTTTCTCTTACTGTTTACATGTAAAAATGACAGATTTTTTTTAAAAAAATTGTTAATAATAATGGGTTTGTGTGTTGACGAAAATCCTGTTTTGGATGTGCATGTTGGTAAAATCATTAAAAAAGAGATACTAATAGTTTAAAGTAAATCTACTGAACATGACGTATAATTTGGAGGGTGAAAATGAGCAATCTGGAACGATTTTTTTTCCGAAATTTTAACTAAACAAAAATAAAGCCATATTAATTTCTGTGCTAGCTCTTGTATTTGTTTCTTAATTTTATGAGGCATTTAAAATTTACTTCAGTTTTAATTTGCTGTAATCTGACATAGTGCATTTTATTGCTGCGAAGAATTTCTAATTTTTATCACTATTGCTATAAATATTTCATCACTGTTTTTCTTACATTTTTGAGATTGAAGTTTTACTATTGCGCAGTAAAGACATTATTCTTTAAAATGTGATTTTATTTACATTTTTGAAATTTTTAAGCTTTGCAATTAATGTTTATCTTCATAAACAAATAATAAGAAATATTTAAACAATGTCCACTTATAATTAGTTTTAAAACAAAAGTTATTACATTTATTTAAGTTTGATTCTTTTTGCTTTAAATTATTAAAAAATAGAGAGATACATAACATAATAAACAAATAAATGTAAAACAAATATACAAAGATAACGCTTATTAGTTCATCAAATTTTGTTAAAATTTATCAATTTTGATTAAATTTTTATTAGTTTAATGAGGAAGTGATTTAATGTGGCAGTTAATTGCCAATGGTGATTAATTGAGAAATATATAAGAAATTACATAAGAACATTGTATTATACAAAATTATACACATGAGAACATATTACTGTACAAAATTATTTACATGAGAACATTTTATTGTACAAAATTATTTACATGAGGAAATTGCGTTGTACAAAAGAATATTGTGTATAGAATATATAACTTTACATAAAATTTCTTTGGGAATAATATGTCTACAAAACGGTCATATTCAATAACTGAGCATGTTTCTCAGTCCAATTTCCTTCAGCATTGAGAAATATATACTGCCAGTTTTGGTAAACAGGCTTCACCATGGTTGGTCATAGCTTCCAGCCGTTTTAATATGCAAACTTCACTCGAGATTACAGCTTTCAAAAATAGCGAGCATGATAGGGAAGTGGAATAACTCGCTTTTGACAGCGAGTTTTCCTTAAGAATAGTTTCAGAGGGAAAGTTTCAATTTCATTTCCTGGAAAACTCATGTGATTGCAGCGCCTCGAGTCTCAAGTATAGATGAGAAGTTATCTCGTCTACTTCAAGAAAAGAGCATTGCTCAGAATATATTCAGAGCATTTCCGTCTTGATATACAGCAGTTAGATCTCTGAAATCTCAATTCTCATTTTCCGCCAGCCCTGATTGTTGGGAAATGGTGCGATTTGTGTATTGCGTAAATGTGAGTTTGAATAAGTGAAATGGATTCATTTTGTATTCGTGGCTTTTGGAAAAATGTCAAATGCATTTGGAAAGTAATGCCTCGTTATACTTTTGCATGCAGAGTCTTGAATTATACGGCAAATATTCGAAAAATATTTGTAAACTCTTACAGCGATATCTTTAGGTGTATTCATGCATATACAGTGAGATAAAAATGACAATGGATTGTAAATAATTCGCAAGTGGTTGTTATTTTTTTTATTCTTTCTAGTATTTTGGAATTTGAGATAGTAACTACAAATAATAATCTTTAAGGAATACTGATATTATTTCTTTGCTAACACTTTTTCCTTCATGAACTGTAATAAGAGATTTTTACTTGTAGAATCAGTTATTTATTAAAGCCATCGAAATTAAAATTAGAGAGTAAATATATAACTAATATGCAAAAGGACACTATTTTTATTAAATGCAAGAGAGGAGATATTTGGTTTAGCGACTGTAATGTTTATTTTTAGTGCTTATTGATATTATTTTTATTCTAAATATATTGATTATCCAAATTTTCGCTAATACGTTAATAATTTGCAAATATATGTATGTAGCATTTATTAAAAAAAATCTTGTTAAAGAATGCAAGATTTGAATCTTAAAAGTAAAAATTTCAATTTTGTTTTTTACTTTTTATTAAAAATTCTTGATTAATAAATCCGGAAAGTCCTTGACTATAATTAATTTTTTATTTATATTTTATTCATACAAAATTAACACAAATATAATAAAATTTTATTATTTTCAGTACGTATTTACAAATTAGTCTACAAGTGTAAAATAAATTTTGATTAGAAATAGGTACCCATCTTTAAATTTAAAATGAAAAAATATTTATATGATATCTTAATAGTAATAATACAGAATTTTAAACTGCATTAGAAATTTAGAAAATAAAAATAGTTAAAAATTAGAAAAAGCTTCTTTATTTAGTAAATTAGAAAATATAATAGTTATCTCTAAAATTAAAATTAAAACATTTAAAAGAAACCTTTCTAATTCGGAGGCTTAAAATAATACAATAAAAATAGCTAAATACAATAAAAATACAATAAAATATTTAAATTTAAATACAATAAAAAACTTCTAAAAAGTTCTAAACATTTCTTAAAAATACTATAATAAATTTGTGATAAACACTCTAATTTTGTATTTCTGTCAGCGAATTTCTTTTAAGAAATATTTAATATTTTGTACTGTACCCATCTATATAAAAAATTGTTACAATTATTTTCAAAGAAGCGTAAATATACATATAGGAATTTAATTGATTTAAAAAAATTTAAAGCTATATTAAGATTAAAAATATCAAATGAATCTATTTATTATGTTGTATTTTACATCAGAACATTTGTAACGTTTAAAGTAAATACACACACGCACACACACACACACACACACATTGAATAAAATGTATTAAAAATAAATAAAAAGGGAATCCTTTAATTTTTATGTTTGCTTCATATTTTTATAGATTTAGCAAAATAAAATATATTTCTTTAATTTATAAACACAAAGCTATATAGTTATAAAGAAAATATCCTGCTGTTTTATCATTGGCTTACTTTTGTGTATTTGTAATTAAATTTGACAAATTACCTAGAGCATTAAATGCTATAACAAAGTATATTTTTGTCTTTTAAAAAAGAATGAAAAATAGAAAAAATATACAAAGTATATACATATATATATGCTGGCGTCCTGGCGCATTTTACCTGATCGGATCTGGGCTTCCCAGTTTCAAGTCCCGGTTCTGACAGGGTTCTTTTCTTCTGTACCTTTTCATGAAGCTTGAAATTTAATGAAAAAAAAAAGATCCGTCTTTCAATTTGTTAAAAAGTTGAAAGGAAACATTTTTAACACCAGATTAATTTTTTAAAAGTCATGCAATTATATAAAAAAATGTTTTTTTTATAAAACTCATACTATAATAATTAAAATAAAAATTGTTGTTAAGTTACCATTTTTCTTTAACACAGGTAAAGAATTTTTTTACATTAAATTTTCTTTTTATTATCATAATATTGAGAGAAATAAAATATGAAATAAATCGTTTCTTTCGTTTATTAAGTTTCAACAATATAAATTTTTATACTTGTATTTAACAATTAAAATTAAGCATTAAATTATGGATGAAAAGAATCTTACGTATTTTAAAATGTAAATTAAATTTAATATTCTGTTTAGTTAAAATAAAAGGTGGAATAATTCAAATTTTCCAGAAAATAATAATAAGGTAATATAAATTAAAATAATTACGATATTTTAATCACTACTTTATTTCATACATTTAAAGAAAGAAAAGAATTATCTTTTTTTAAGGTAACAGCTGGGATCATAGGATTGTTGATTATTTATATTACATTTTTATACATTAATTATTTATATTTGGGTCTTGAATTTGCTTATTCCATTCAACTATAAACGTCGAGGAATTACATCAAAGTTTTTAGATGATAAACCCTCAAACTTTAAACATTAAAAATAAACCTTTAAAAATATCTGTATCCGCTTACGATCTCAATTTGACGCTAGTAAGTTAATACTATTTCCTTTTTAGCTTTAACAATGGCCTTTTTTTTTGCGAAGCGCTTTTCCAATAAAATAGAGCTCTAAAATAACTGGTTTCCTTTCATCTGTGCACTTACACTCAATCAATGCCATTTTTATTCTTCTAAATGATTACGACAGTCTCTATCTCTGTCTAAAGTGAAATAGAACTTCAATTATATGAATTAATTAGAATTGGAATGTTAAAGTATCTGGATATTTGCATAATTTAAAGCATTTTAAGTGAATAAGTGCTAAAATGGGGTTAATATACGTGATGATGAAAAATGATGCTGTTTGCATTTTATATATTTATAGATTGAATGAAAATATCTTTATTTAAACATGTTAGTAAAAGTCAATTGTTTCGAAGACTTCCCTTGTTTTTATTCGAATACCTATTACCTATTTCTTTTTTCAATTCCGACTATTAGTTCACACTCTCACTATATATATTTATATATCTTGTTCAAATTTTCAATCTTTAATAAAAACTTGTTATTCGTCCACTCAAGTTCAAATACATTTTTCGAAACTTGTAGTGGATGACATTTGATGCTAATACAGTTTTTTTCCAAATATTAATTAATTAAAATCTTATAATAATTTATATTTTCCCAGCCAAAGAAGCCAAATCAATCGCGGAATTTGTCGCCAAGCTCTGAGATCACTGACGAGACACCCTATCATAACTAAAATAAGATATATATAAATAAGAGAAAAGGTAGAAATTGAATTAAATCTTAAAAATATATTACTTGTTTTAAAACAATCTGTATTATTAGTCACACTGATAACTTTTGTTTACATAATAGTAGTTCTAACATACTTCCGGGATTTAGAAAAAAATGTTGAATTTCTCAGACTTTTTAATTTGCACTTTATAAACTTCTTATTATAAATAAGAAAAGCCTGACTAAATTTCTTAAATATAACAAAATATTAATTAATAAGGATAATAAGCAAATTTAACTGTTAGAAATTTTTACAAAAATATTTCTTAGAAAATCTAATGTGAAATTTTAATGACAAATTTAGCAGTAAAACTTTTAAGACATAATTTTGGTATCAAGACATGTATGTATAGAAAATATCAAATACAGAGCATCTGCTTAGTATTTAATCATTTATATCCTCTGCAATACATAAATGTACTTCAATTGAGATTGTTGTCTTATTCGTCTAGCTTACAGTTTGTAAAGTTGTGATTTGGTAGAGTGGTGAAGGATTTAACCATTGAAATGTTAAAGCAATAAATTCACTATCAATTGAAACAAACGCGTAAAATTCACGTCAATAGCAATTAAATATGTTTCAAACTTATGTTAAATATGTTTCAAACTTATGTTAAATAGGCTTCAAACTTATGTTAAATATGTTTCAAACTTATAAACAAACTTCGGATTTATATGTTGCTAAGTAGAAACAGCGATTTAAGGTATTTGACTAAATCACTGTCAGTGATTTAAAAATTCTAAAGCAGGCCTTTTCTACTTGAGAAATTCAAATTTTATATCATGATTTAAAAATAGATTTTGAAGACTCAAAAATTTTATTTATTTTTCTTCATATTAGTCTCAACAATATACAGCAGTTAAAATTGAATCAAAAAATAATAATATTTCTCACCGTAATTACATGATTTGCTTTATTTTTACCGTAACATCTTGTAAAAAAGTATTGGGAAAATGGTTGAACTAACTCTCTAACTATGGTTTTATTAACTCTCTATTATAGCTTAGTCATTTCAAACAATTCCCTTAAAAAAGCTTAAAAACTCTATTTGTTTCTTGTGTATTTAAATAAATTTAATGTTCATGTAGATCCTATATGCTTTTATAAAAAATATTTTAAGAAGCAACAACATGATATTGAATTTCAAAAACATGATATCTCTAAAACTATTCTAAGAAATTTAATACATTTATGTGAAAAACCTTGGGGCTTTTAATAGACCATATATCTTAAATCCATTTTAGTTATATTTTAAAGGTATTTTCAACCCTAAACATATATGGGACATTTCTGCTATTTCGTACTTTAAAAATTTTATATATAATTTTTAAGAAAATCTTAAAAGAAAATCCAAACTTAATGGGATATTTTTAAAAGAAATGTATGTAGTTGCAAACAGTTACTAACTCTGAATTTTCGCATTTGTCTATTCTTGTTTTCGAGACTCGTTAGATCTGTCCTATTTATTTGAAGAATTCACTCTGAGGTGATTCCTTTCTAAAGCTCCCCTTTATATTTTGTCTATAACCATGACATGACATTTCCGAACGAAAGGTTCGGAAAGACACATCGTTCTAAACTTGATAAAACGGTGGAAACGTCATGTCCAGACAATTTGGGGACATCAAACTTTTGCCCGTTGGTTTGGCACGTCAAAGAATTTCTGTAAGAACAGAATTTTTCGAGTTATACGTCACAAACATGAAAGATGATGATCGAAATGTTGCTGGATATTTTATTGGTTATCGAATGACAACCTTCTTTGGTTTTGTTTCATAGAATTAATCATTATATGTGGGCTATTTTTTCGTTTTTTGTTTTTCGATTCATGTCCTGAGCAATTACAGATGGGTTCGATTTTATTTATACCAGGCAAAATGCCAGATCTTTGGAGAGAAGATATATATTTCAACTTCAGTCGTAAATTATTGATAATTATTATCCATTATTCTATATGAATGATTTGGTTTTTTACGATATTAATAAAATCATTTTACAGTATTGTATATATGAAATATACGATCACTCAATTTATAGTAGATTGGTTAGTATATTCTTTTAAATGTCTTTCCATAGGTAGATTCCTGTCGGAAGACACCCATTTGTAATGGTTCTCATGATAATTTCTTCAGTTCTTCACCGACCCTTATATATATATATATATATATATATATACATATACACACAAAATTATCGCTGAAAATAACATCCAATGATAATTTCTAACTCCGTTTAGCAATAAGTGACAATAAATCACGATTTCTTGTTTTTCTTCTGTTAATTTTTTCATCGATGTTTGATTCAGTTGATCTGTTGTCTATAACACATTACGCCACATTATCCCGCCAAATGAATAAAATGATTTTGGACAATGCATATTCGGCTTTGCTGTCTGTTGCCTGTTTTTTCTTTTTCTTTTTGGAAAAAAATGTTTTTAGTTTCACTCTCTTCTTAAATTTTCGATTCAGCCAGCAATGGTAATGTTTTTCGAAAATATCTAGTACTTTAATAAAAAAAGATTACCATAAAAAGACGAATTATTAGTTATATGGAAAAGCAGGTCAATAAAGAGCTATTAATGAAACGAAATATTATTGACGCAGGTATGGAAAAAGTTCCTTTATATTTTTGAGAATGCAAAAATGTTCAACTATATAAATATGTGCCTAATTTTGAAAAAAACCCTTCTAAAACAGTTCTTTTAATTGATTATACAATTCTATAAAATCCCATGTGCATTTTTATAAATATGGACAGCATTGCCTGTTTAACCAATGTTGTGAACATTTTTTCTCTTCTCTGCATCCCAAATTGCATATTTCACTGTACAAGTTTCACAGCAAAAGTTTTGAATTTTTCAAACCAGATAATTGTTTGCCAAATACTTAAGATAGCCATAGATCTTCAGCCCATGGCAAAGCATTGATGAAAAAATTTGATGCTTACATTGATAAAATTAATGGTTATTTTATTTAAAATATAACTCTATCAAAAAAAATTCTTACACATTTTTACAAAGTGAAAAATTTCAAATACTACAATCAGCTGTTACAGCAACAACTAGAGCCATATCTTCCTTTTTTTTCCTGTTGGCCAAAATCTGAATTTTTTTCCTTTTGGTATTGAGTTTGAACATTCAACTGAGTATGTATGAATGGAAAGTGTTGTAAAATTTGGATTATTTAATAATGATTTTTTTTCCAATTTTGCATTGTTTTTAGAGATGCTTTAAATTTGGGACCCCTTTAATGATCTCTCCAAGACCTATTTTTCCAATAAATATTTCTTATTTGGTTCATTTCTTCATAAATGTAAATAGTTAAATTATCTTCAGTTTCTCATCTTTTCTATCTGAAAGCTATTAGAAACATAGCTTAAAAATTGCTGCAAACTTACTACTTACATAGCCCCTTATCAGCATGATAAAAAGGTAAATCTTACTTAAGGTTAAATTCCAAAAGCCCATTAAACAATTAGTTATAATTTTTTCCTTCTTCTTAATGAATTACCTTTTTTTCACCAAGGCCTTTTAATAAGATGACACCTGCTGCCGTAAAGTAGTCAGAAACGATTTTTTAAATTGAATAATTTTAATAAATAAATTTATCATTATTAACCTGACACTGTTATGAGCCTATTTTCAAACTTCTTTTTTTTTGATATATTTAATGGTGAATGTCAGGCGTTTAGATTAATAAATATCCAACGTATGGTCAGTTCTTTAAGTTTTCATATAAAAAGTTTAGAATGCTTAAAAAATATAAAAGTTTAGCAAGTTACATTAAAGTCTTTGTTTTAGGCTATATGAGGATTGTTTTGAAACGGATCTTCATTTATTGCTCAAAATTTTGAATTATGACCAAGAGAGGCGGCATTATTTCTGCATTTCCCAAACTTCTTCATTACACAAGTAAATTACGTTTGATTTTAAATAGATTTAATGTGCATCATTCTTTATATCCGAAGCAAATTCTGTAGAAGTTTATCTCCAGTCTAAACCTTCTTTTTAAAATTAGTCTCATTTGTAAAACCTCTGCGGTTTTTGGAAGTATTAGAAATTCTTCTTATTTACGCTCGAGTCCAAAAAGTAAGGACAATCCAGAACCACAGGCATCAACCTCTAAAGAAATAAATTCTTCTATAGAATTATCACACTCAGCTTTAACAATCATATGCAAATTACAGGATGTCACTAGTTGTCTCTGAAAATATGTAACAATGACAAGGGTTTGGGAGAGGGATATATATAGGGAACGGTTGAAAAGAAGAAAATTGTTCGCATGCATTCTGAATCTGCTCATTGACATAATGTTGAGGCCAACTGTTGCATGTAGTTGAATTTCTACATGGTAGAATTATGGGTTTGTCTGTGGCCAATAATTCTACTACATAAAAGTGGACATACTCAAATGGAATTATCTGATGGAATTTCCCCAAATTGTCTTTTCTAAGCTTTGATGACGATTTCAAGAAGTAAATATCAGTAGGCGTTACAGCACAGGTCGTTCCCTAATAATAACGCCAGATGACAGCCAGTATTTGACAATGACTCCAAAAGAAGCGAACAGATCATAGCTTCAGAACTGTCTCTCAAACTATTTTCAACCAGGGTACAACAGATTCAAGGTAAACGTTGTGGAGAAGTTTAGGACATACTGGTCTATAATTTTCGCAAGCCTGTCAAATGTATTCACTAGTGGTCACTCACTTTCACTGGCGATTACCTGAAGCAGAGGTCACGAAATGTGGCCATCACTCAGTGAACTTGTGTGATGTTTTCCTACGTTTCCAAGTTTATTTCACAATCTGACTCACACTGGACATTCATAGGAGACACTACCAAGCTCATTACTAATAAGTGAATAGCATTTAATGGCACATTAAGGTGGATCAGTATTGCTTATTTGTGGTGGAATTATACTAGACTCTAGTATAGATCTGATTGTTCAATACGAACTATGACAGAGACCAATCTATTGAGATATATTCTGGAACAATATGTGCTTTTGTTTAGGGACAGATGCTGACCTAGAGACCCTTTTATTGTGATAGCAAAGACTTTTTATTAATCTATTTATTAGTAATGGAAATTAATGTTTAATTTTTTTCATGCTGAAAACTATTTATGCATAAAAAGAGAAAAGAAATTCATTTTTGATTAAAAATATTTATTGTAGCATAATTAAGGAATCAGCTTAGAATTTTTTAATTTCGAGGGAAAAAATTGAAGTGTCTTTGAACATCCGTAGATGCGCCACTAAATTTCAATTAACTTCCAAAACGATTTATTAATCTAAATATACCAAATTAAATTGCCCCGAAGCAGTGCTCGGGGAGATTTTAACCTAGAAAAGATTGATAAGATTAAATCTTACTCATTCCAATCTGCTTTCTCAAATTGAGAATCAAAATTATGAAATATTTTTATATCACTCACTGTTGTATATGTGTATCAAGTGGAAATATAAACATTGCCAATTCCTACAGTATATGCAAACAATAAATGATTTCAGATGGTAATTTAATTCTCAATGTTTAACAGTTGTATTCTGGTTTGGTGCAGTTGCGGGTTCAGCGTTGGTGTTTGTTATTACAAATAAAAATGTATCAGAATGATCGTATGCAAACCTATTTGAGATTATGAATTATTAAGAGAAATGTATTTGTGCATTTAAAATCATTTTCTATTTTAAGATGTAATGAAATATTTTCTAAAAGTAAAAGATAATATTAGATACATAAAGATTTCATGTTGTGAGGTGTAAACATAGTAATTTAACTGAACTATTGATAACTTTTATAGCAGAGAGAAATTGAAAAATCAAACAATCTTTATAGGTAATTTTAATAACAATGGTAAATGCATTTTGAAAATGAAAGCACCAAATGGTTTCAAAGAAGGATTAGTATTGATAGAACAAATAAAATAAAGTCCATTTATAATATTTAAAGTTATCTCATGTCACAGTGCATGGAACAGTATTTGATTATTTTCCGCCTACGGAACCTACATACTGTGTTTCTAAAATTAGAATAAAATGATTACCTAAATAAATAAAGATGTAAATATATTTCTGACTGGTAAATATTGTGAAATAAATAAGGATTGGTATTCTCAAAATAATGAGGGTAAATAAAGCCTTTTTATTTCAAGATATGGTAGTTTTCAGTGTCATGAAAGCTATTAAATCAGTTAATTTCTGAAATTATTTTTAGATTTAGTAAATAAAAACTGGTTTTCCACAGAAGGAAGGAAGGAAACAATGAAATGAAAAACATAATCATATTTACTGGATTTAATAATAAGAATATTAAAACAGCCATACAATTTTTTAGCTGTATCATATTTTGTCTCCATGAGACAACAGATGCTTGTAAAGTACAAAGCTCGACAACATCATCCTTTGTTATGACATGATTAATGAATACTTTGAACTATCCTTTTATACTTAATAAAAAAGTAATTTTCTGAATGGGAGAAAATAGCGCAGTAGCTCTTTGTTGAAGAAAATTAACGATTCGTCGGTGATTAGTTGTTTATTTTTTTCATTAGATTTTTGGTCAATTAATTATATAAATACTCTTTTATCTGACATTCATCAGATTTAGAGGGACTAAATCATTTTGTAGAATGTGCCAAAAGCTTTATGTTTCTAACTTCATAGAATTCTTAATGATAAATATAATGATTCGAAACTGCTTAATGGTATTCGTTGTTCAAATAATAATTAATAAACTATATAGTATAAATAGTTCATTTTCTATTAAATGGAATATTGATTAAGTATATGTAAAGAATTTTTTGATTAAAACAACTCAAAGTATGAACAAGGAATAAAACTGCGATTAATTTTATATTATCTTAAAAAGTATAATAATTAATAAGGCATTACATAATCATAAATAGTTATGATATAAGCCCATAAAGTTGTTTCCCTGCATGATTAGTTGAATAATTGGGAAGACCGTTTTATGATAAGCCTTGCGGGTGCTGATCAATGATCTCAGATTTCGGAGTTCAAATTTAGTGATGAATATGGCAATTTTGGTGACAAAATAGATATTACTGGAAACTTCAAGAATTTCAGTGATTCATCCAATAGGACTGAAGATATGCCACATTGATTCCAAATTTTCTTGACCTGCATCCCTGGTACTATAAAAGGCCGGCAGTATCAAGCAACATTGAATCATAGTTGGAGCCATAAAAAAGAAACAAATCATAACGAAACAATGTTGGAAGAATACGGCGTTGTGTGGAGATCAAGTGAGTGCTGGACTGCTGTTTATTGAGTCATGGTGTTTATTGTAGAAGCAGCGTGGTGTCATGTGTGGTGTAGTCAGTTCGTATAGTAATGAGTCGGCAATCGGATACAGCTAAAGGATACAGTGGAGAATCTCAGCCGATTGGAAAGACTGTAGTGAGACTCTCCGAAGATCCCCTTTCCTACTGAATTCTGTCTGGTAGCATTATCTGTTGTGGTCAATTTCTACTTGTGAGCTTCTATCTGTTGTAGTGTATTGCTGCGTGCTGTTTTGTGTAAGTCCAGACTGTGTATTTTTCGTCTTTCAAATAGTATCTTTATTTTTAATAAACATATTAGTTGTTTTTTATTCAGGCCTGCTAATTGTTTTCACACCATGCACCGACACAAGTAATAGTGATGGAATACGTAGCATTATTATTAAATACTTATGAAATGCTGCTATATATCAATAAAATAATGATCGATATACCTATTTGAAAATTGCATTTATTTTTTCGCAGGATTATCTAGATATTATGCTATAGTGTATTAGTGTGAAAGTTTTGAAAACTTCCTTCGCAGTAGATTAAGCAATATTCAAATGTCTTTAAAATGAAACTTATAATTTATCACAAAAATAATGTGTATAGTTTTGTAAAGCTGTATGAAGCTTTTAAAAAGTCTTTCCTAACTCTTTTTTTTAATAAACTCTTCATTCGTTTAATTATATTAATTACAATCACATGTGCCAGAATTCTGGCAAGGGGGCTTCACCATGATCCCGGGTTCGAATTCTGGCTAGGACTTGGTTGTTATTCTTCTGTGTTCTACATGTGAGGTGTGAGAATGTGTCCGTCCTGTAAAAAGGAATTGCGCAACCGAATGCGACGCATGAAATAGCTTAGTCGTACTCTTTCCTCCACTTGGCGTTACTGAAAGAACAAGAGACCCTCACTCGGCATAAATCACTGACAGATCACTGTCAGTGGGCTGGTAATTGGCCATATGTCATTTCTATCACATGTGATAGAAATAAAAGATAAATGTATGAAGCATGAGCAAGATTTACACCTTCATACTTTTTTCTTGTTTTATAGCTTGTTTCGAATAAATTAATATAATGAATAGGTAAGAATATTCAAATTCTCTATTTAGTCTGTTTTTATGCATACTCTGTAATACAATATGTATTTTTATATGCCTATCTGGTACTGAATAGATTTTATAATCCTAATATGATTAAAAATGAAAAAAAAAAAATCCTGAAATATCATTTGAGAATATTGTGTAAGTTAAGAACTGTGATTCAAATGAGAATGCAAAAAATCTGAATGAATAAACTAAACTCTGGTCTTATAAAAATAATAGAATCAATTATATTTATAACATGGGGATTGAAAAACAATTAAGGAATTTGTTGGCAAATCAGGTTATAGAAATAAGATATTTTTGTACGGAAACTTGTCTTTACCAATTCAATGCACACTCATTAAAAAAAGCCATTTTTCTGATTGGGAAATAACGAAAGAGAGTAATTTTCCATTTTCCGTCCAAATTTTGTTTGCAGTGACTATGTTGAAATTATGTTAGATGCTGTATTATAGTTCTTCACCATGCTCCCGAATTTGTTTTGTTATTGCTTTAAATTACAACTGGCGCCAGTTAGGCACATTGACCGTGTTTTGTGTTCTTCTAGAAAATATAATTTCATCAGTAAAAAAGAAAGTCAGATTGACTTTTTTCCTTGTCGAAAAAAAACACACATTTTTTCTAGATTCTGTTTTTTTTTATAATCTCAGAGAATTTTCAGGCGATCTGACATTGACATCCCACTGAAAATAAAATATTTAATTCCTCTTTCAATTTAAAACTGTAACTGAGATAATTAGTTCCTAGAACACCAGATGACGCTGTTTTTATCTTCACCTCATACAACGAAAAATTAATTCTGATAATGAAATATGCATAATGGTTGGAGTTGTTGTTTATATCAGTTTGTTTAAATTGTATCTCTAAAGTTCTAATGTAATAGTGATGAGAAAAAAGTACCTATTGTATAAAACATTGTATTTTTCTCTTATATTTGGATCATAATATAACTTATTAATTATTAAAAATATTAAAATACAATATTTTATGTTGTAATGTTGTAATTTAATATAAATGTACACAAAATAAATAATGGTTGATTTTTAATCTATTGAAATGCTCTCTTATATACAGTCATATTTAATAAATTTTGAAAAGTCATTTGTAACAAATTTAATTAAAGAAATATTATCACGAAGATTTAAATAAACACACTGTCAGTTTAAATTAACAAACAAGTTTATTGAAGGAAAGTAGCGGCTTGCATCTTTACAAGGTCGAGAAGTTCCACACGATTGGTTGGTATCAGCTTTTGTACACAAACAGAATATTCGAGAAACAATTAATTCACATAAGAAAGAAAGGTCTAGAATGTTAGAGAACATAAGGAAACAATAACAAATGAAATAAACTAAAAATCCATAAAATTATAAAACAGCTATGGTTAACATCGAACCAACAAACACCGGGCTTGGATCGCGTGCTTTGACCATTTGGCCACTGAGTTCGCATTGAACGTTTATGCGCAATATTTGCAAAATTCATAGAACAAAAAAGTTTTCATTAATAAATAATAGTCTATTTACTATCACTATATCATTGTTTCTTCACTAATTTTTGATCCACTTATTTATTCTTTCAAGGGATGGTCTGCAACGGTGGCCTGATGATGAAATTTTGGTTTCGAGTTTGAAGTGCCGGCAACCTAGTATAGGGGTAGCGTGTCTTCCCAGTTACCGAGTTCGAGTCCCGGGCTGGACATGGTTATTCTTCTGTGTTCTATCTGTGAGGTGTGTGAATGTGCTCCCTGCAAGAAGGGGCTGTGCAAGGGAATATGAAGTATGAAATAGCTTACTCTTAGACATAGTTGGCGCTATGACAAGACGCAAATTTAGGTTTAAATCGCTGACAACTTTCTTCAGAGGGCTTGTAAAGTGCCATAAATAACAACAACAAGTTAGAGGTTCGATTCCACCAAAGAAATCCTTCGGAACCAAACGTTCTCTCATTGGTTTGGTGTGGAAATTTGGAGCTAGGGTTATGCCATGCTCAGGTGTCGTTATCATCATCTAGTTCAAAATTATGTGATCCTTCCCAAAATAGCAATATTTTTGCTGTAAAACGGGACATTAATACCACTAAAGTTGAGGAGAGGGTCATTGGCTTTTTATGTTATTAATTTAATTTAATCATTCATTAAGTGTTTTAAATTCAATGACAAAAAAAGGATGATACTTACTTGCAATGAATTCAATGCATCTATAATAACTTTCGTACTGCAATACATTGAAAAAAATATTCGACAACTAATATTAATATTTCTTTCTATATATTCTCTCTAATAACAATAGATAGATTAGAAGCAGGAACTGTTGTTGTGTCTTATGGTACTTGCCACTGGACAAGCCCACTGTGACGTAGACAGCGATTTGAGCTGCAGGGTGCGTATCTTGATTTTTAGTGGTGCCATCTAGGGCCAAGAGTACAAAATTTACCACTCATGCTTCACGACCTTTTTTACGGGGTGAACTTCACTCATGCATTTTCATTAACTCAACCACAGATAGTAATTTAGATCTGAATCAAAGAACGGTCACCACTGAACCAGTACCCACATAACATAACGCCATCCTGTGCCCCCGGTGCCTCTGACACTGAGTTATCTAACTTGTTGGATGGTCACAAAATGGAAGGAAAGAAGAAAAAGAAAGAAAGAAGGAAAAACAATAAAGAGAGAAGGAGACAACAAGCTATCCAGGTATTTCCAGAGAGAAACCCATCGATGTCAAATCTTACACGACTATATTCAATTTTTGATGAAGTAATAATTATATGGAGGGAACGATTATACTTAAACAAATGCTGATTATGGGTTAAATAAAGAGGGAAATGGGAATACTAACTAAAAAGGAAAGATTTATAAGTTACATTGAGAACATCTGCGTGATATGTAACAACAAATAAACAATCACTGCAGAGTCAAAATCAGTATCTTTCTTCTGGTTCTTGTTTTCCTTCTTGAGAACTGCGCTTTTAAGGGACTTTTGAGCACTTTTGAAGTCATAATTTTGGTTGATTTTGACTGGCAATTTGGTCTCAGGTGGTATTATTCATGACATTGAGGACTTCGAGACCACGACAGAATTACGCTTGCCAGTCACCACCACACACAGTGAATCATCGGCGGGTGCATTTGAACTCGCAACCTGACACACGCGAGTCCAACGCCCTACCAACAGGCTATCTCTGCCTCTCACAGTCATGATCTTAACAACTATCAATACAATTTCCTTCCTGAAGGTAAAATAAATATGGTATTTATAGGCCTCTGGGAAAGTAAGAGAATCCTTGTCTCGATATAGAATAAAATAATATTAGTTATGTTAACCTTAGTGACAGGCCATACCTCTTGTACTAAGAGATAATGCATGGGCGAAAGATTGTGAATGTGTCAGTCAGTGGCTAGTTATTCAAATATTCGGTAGGAACGATATCATTGCAGGATGTAATATAACTGTTATGACTGAAGACTTTCTGACTTATAAAAAAACACTTTTTATTTAACATCAGGAAAAATGGAACAATCAGCTACATAAATATGGATGGAATTCTAAATCACAATTTTTCTTCGTTGCCAGTTCCTTTAACTCAATAACAATTTAATTAATTAGAAAGGGCAACAGGAAGTGGAAAATACAAGATGAGTGGCAACATTCTCCCACCTTTTGTATTGCATGCAAACACTTTAAAGCAATACAAAACACAAGCAAAATTATAACACATTTAGATAAAAAAATAAACAATCGTATACATGAGATTATAAAAGTAAAGATTAGACCAGTTCACAAATTCAGTCTTTTTACAGGAATTAATGGACGGCCATATCGAGATTTCTTTCCTTCTTCGAGAACATCAACTGCAGTAGGGCCCGGGTTTTGTGCAGAAAATTCAGTTCCTTGGTGGTCCTTGCTGATATGATCACTAGCACTAAGCTCCAGAGGATAAATTCGTTGAAGCGGTCGTATGATTTCACCACTGGCTAGGCGCAACTTGG
>JAPMOQ010037223.1:1817632-1859021 GCA_026543055.1 Argiope trifasciata | reverse complement strand
CTCTACAATTTTGCTTGCACATATATACTCTTTTGTTGAAATTTTCTATGACCATTTTACATAACTGTAGCTAAATTGTCTTGATGCAGCTTTCAGTTCCTTTCTTCAATGCATCCAGGCTTGTTGGATATACTTTTGACTTCAAATAACCCCATACAAAGAAATCCAATAATTATTAAATCATATGATATAAGAAGCTTATTCTCGAATTTTCGAACTGTGGCCTCCAAATTTTTGTTGTTCAATTATGAAAACATGTTCCATCGTCTAAAGCCATACTTTTACTAACGCTAAACTATCAGTTGCAATATGTTTTTAAAATAGGATTACTACGAAAATGATGACAAATTCAAATCTCGAGATATTTCGGTCACCTTTTATTATTAAAAAAAAAAAAAAAAGAAAAACAGTGAAAATTTTTGCTGCAAAAATATTTAGAAAATTATAGCAATTAAAATAAGAGTAGCTGATTGCGAATAAAATTAAATAATATATCAATGAAAAAAAGTATTTTTATGAAACAAATGGTTTTTATAAATTTTTTGACTCTGCCAAAATTTTTCACATTTTTGAATACATTTATTAGAAAAATTGAAATGAATTTTTATGTCTTCATATTTTGGGAATAATTTCATTCGCTGAATTTCTCATTCATTAAGCACTATGACATGATCATAATATCTGTCTTGAAATCTATAAACCCAGGTTTCATCGATCGTAAAATTGAAGCAAGTTCACACTGTAATGGCAAACTCATTCAATTACACATCCGGGAACTCTAAACAATTTTATGCAATCGAAACTAGTTTCTTCGCCAAAACGTGTTATCTAAATTGAATTCTGAGCCTATCTGGCGCGGATTGAATTTTAATAGACTATCTCTTTTCGAATCACCCCGAATTTTCAGAATTGAGCCATTTCTCTCAGATTAAGACACGTATGAATAATTCAGAATTTGCTTTTGAAGAATTCCTGGAAAATATGATGCACGGGAAACTGATTTGAAAGTCGTCTTGAATTTGATTTGTTTTTACTATTTATCAGCAAATCATATTTTCGAAAAATCTTAGAAGTTATTATTCAGATATAAGTTCCTAAGGGGAAAGAAAAAACAAATTTTTCTTCTCTGATTCGAAATGGATTTTACATTTGTTGTATAAATTTCTCGTTTTATTTAACATTGCATTGATACTATATAATGGCCGTCGGTTGCTAATTTAGTTCTTGTGTGGTTGTAGTTTGATTTGTTTCACTCGTGAGACTCGTTCGATTTATGAGAAAAAAATAATTCTCTGATCTGAAACAGATTTTACGTTTGTTGTATAAACATGTCATTTTACGTAGCATTATATGGGTACTATATAATGACAGTCAATTGTTAATTTAGTTTTTATATGGTTGTAGTTTGATTTGTTTCATTCGTGAAACTCATGACTCTTGAGATTCATGAGGAAAAAGTTTTTTTTTCCCTCTCTGATCCGAAATGGATTTCGCATTTGCTGTATAAATATATCATTTTACGTGACATTACATCAATACTATTTAATGGATGTCGGTTGCTAATTTAGTTTTATATGGTTACAGTTTAATTTCTTTCTCGGAACTCAGGACTTAAATTATTTGAGACTCATGAGGAAAAATAAGTTTTCGTCTCTGATCTGAAATAGATTTTAGATTTGCTGCCTAAATATCTCATTTTGCGTAACATTACATTGATACTACATAATAGAAATCGGTAGTTAATTTAATTTTTATATGGGTGTAATTTGATTTGTTTTATTTATAAAAATTGTAATTGTAAATCGAATTCCACAATCGATTTGCGCTAATATTTGTATGTATTAAAACTCAAAAATCTTATCTTTTTTGTGTTTGTTATGATAATTATGATTTATCTATTAATAGTATCAAGTCTTATCACTTAAAAGATTCATTTTAATAAAATTTTGATTAAATATATAAGGTTGAATTATGAATCAACTTGTAAATAATTGAAAAGTAGTTAAGTAAAAATAAACATTTAATTAGAATAAAGATTATATGAGCGATACACGTCTTACTTCGATTTTACATCTTCCTCATTACATATTGATGCCAATATTCGTTTACAAAATATATTAAGATGAATACAATTACGATTTTTTAATCGATACACTTTATGTGAACCTTACAAATAGCTATGAATTAATCTATTATCAGTAAAGAAATGTCACGTATCAATTCAATTGTTCAATAGCTATTTTGATCACTAGTATAGGGATATGAGATACTATTGAATAGTTGTTATATGTTCAAGAGAAAAAATCAAACAGTTATAAAAGGCTTTTAATTACAGTATTAATACAATATTTTATAACAAGGTATACGAAATTTATCAATGATTGACAAAAAGAAATAATATAAATTTCAATTTATTGTAACCATTTCTTTTAATTATTTTATATAATGTATGTAATTATACATTAAATATAACAGAATATTATATTAATTAAAGATGAAATTAAAACGAAACAAAATCTCGAATAATATGAGTAGATATCAATAACACAGAACCAAAATAAATATCATTAAAAGCATTTAAAGACGTTTAAAAATGTAAATAAAAAATCCAAAATAGAATTGAAATTGTAATTTTCTCAGATAATTTGTATCAGCGCTACATGCTTTTATAATTGTAATTTGCCTTTCATATTTTTGATTCGAAAAAATTCCTACTCTTCAATACACTGAAAGCAGCATGCTTTCAAACAAAACTTTTTTATTAATACATTCAATTTTTACTTTTTAAAATATGTTAACTTTTATTAATTAAGGTTCCATTAAAACCTATGACTTGATATGAAATATTTTCATTTATATGTGCATTGTGCTTCTTTTTTCTCATGCGTTATTATTTTTTTCTTTTCAGGTAAGTGACAGAAAAAAGAAAAATTTGTTTTTGAAGATTAATCGTTGTGATTCTATTAAAGAATAAAAATAGATTTGTTGAATTAGAAGACAAAAACAGGTTTGATTTATTTAATATTGTTAAATGTTTAGACCTAACTGTATACCGTTAATTATTTATCACAATTATTTTACACTTAAACAATTTATTCTTTGTCTTTTTTTTAAAGTCACGTTACAAATTTAATTTATATGTATTTATAAATATAAAGAGTATCTATTATATTTAAAGCATTTTAAGGCAAACAAGAAATTCAAAAATCACGATATAATTATTTAAAATTAATCAAAACTACGAAGATATTAAAGGTAAATTAATTTAGCTTAGAAGTAGGTTATTTTACATGATGTTTTGAGTTTTAGTTGGTCATTAACATTGCAGTAAAATATGGTTTAATAGCTAATTAATAATTTGTTATTCTTATGAATAAGCTTGATGGTTGACTCACTTTCTCATTTAAAACTTTTCATCTAAAAAAAAAAGTTAGTAGTAAAGTAAGCGAATAGTTAAACTTTCACTGCACAATATACCTCGGTGAACACAAATTAGGGCTTAATTATTGGAAATGGGAAATTTTGAAAAAATAAACTTAGTAGATTGAAAATGTTTGTGTCGAAGCATATGAAACGATTGTATGTTGATTACCAAGTGAAATTATTCATTCGTTAAACTTTTCATCTTTTTTTATGTATAGTAAAAGTTAAAAAGAAAAATTCTTAAGCGTCTTTCATAAATGAATTAGATATAACTAATGAATTCTCTGATAGCAATATTGGCTTTCCTAACTGTTAAATTATTTAAAATGTCGCCTTTTGAACCCAACTGGAACGACATTACTATTCAACATGGTCAGCGAACCAATCAATCATTCGCCGACATCCTGACGGCTGACTCATCTTCTTTGTCAAAACCCATACACCTCGAAAAGCCTTATTCCCAGCCAAACAATGCAGCCTCCTTCCCGTGACCCGATGAGGTGTGTACATGCTTTCCTCTTTTACTGTCAGTGAATCACGCTAATTCATCCTCATCGCTGGAGCCACAATTCCAGAGACACAGAACATCATTTCATACCCGATGCTTCCTGCCTCCAAGGGATGCTCGCTGCGATTTAAGAGAACAACTCATTAGTCCGGTCTAATGAGAGAAGGCGAAATACTCTGCTTAATTAACCTTTGCTCTCTGTCTTCCTCTCCACCCCTTGGCGAGAGCACCCCACTCTCCCCTCCCCTCAATTCTCTCTCATACTCCCTCCAGCCTCTTTGTACCAGAGGAATTTCTGCAGCTTTTGAAGTAGGCCTTGAATCATGGAGGTTGCCTCGATTTCGATCGTCAAAAAATTCGCGCGAATTCCAGAGATCTCGGTGTGGTATGGCAGGAAGCTGCCCTTGAAGTATTTTAATGTCCAATAGAAAGGATGTTCCTGATTTAATTAAATATTGCTCGTATGCCATAGTTTCTTGTCGTTTTATTTGGTAAGTTTAACTCTGGGGTAACTGGTAAGTTTAATTCAGAGGTTTGGTAACTTTAATTTTGAGGTTTGTAGGCTTGTGGGAGTTTAAATGTTTGTTTCTAATAGCTATAATAAAATTTCACACAAAAATAAATCAGACAATAAATAAATAATGATCAGAGAATAAACAATGGATGATAGTGCTCTGAGCAATAAGTTAATCTAATTATAATGAATTAGTATTCTTTTTTTTACAGATGATCATATTTAAGTATGTATTTTTAAGTTTTGATTATGTGATCTGTAATTAAAATGGAGCCTTTTAAAGTTGATATTGAATTCCAATATATTTCATTAATGTGTTACCATTTGTTAACGAATCAATTTCTTTGTTGCTGTTTTTCAGTAAAAAGGATTGTTATCGAGCAGCTTTAAATTAAATTATCAAAGACAATGATCAGAGAGACAAATTTACCGTGCTCATTGATCCCATTATAAATTTATAATATAGAAAAGTATATTGTTGATTACAGTTAATAAAATTTTCATCGGCTACCAATTGGATTCTACAATTCTAAAGTTAATTATCCTACTTATCATCAAGGTAAAAAATGAGTCAGAGTCCTGGCATACGAATAGAGTGATCCCCATTATCTGGGAGTCCCCGGTTCGGGCATGGTTGTTCTTTATGTTTTTGTCCTATCTGTGAGGTGTGTGAATGTGCCCTCATGTAAAAAGAGGCTGTGCAAGCGAATGTGGCGCATGAAGCAGCTAAGTCGTATTCTTAGTCTTGGTTAGAGCTACTAAAAAAAAAAGGTGAACACTCGGCTTGGTTGGCTAAAATCGTTGTCAGATAACTATTTGCGGACGTGTAAAGTACCAAGTCACATCACATCAACAGCAGAAAAAAAAGAAACCTCATGTCATCTTACATATTTAATCTTTTTAAAGTAAAGCGAAACATTTTATTCATCTTTTGAGAGTTAAATCTATAAAAAAACCAAAGTAGCAAGTAGTTTAAAAAACAGATAGATTTTATGATAACATAACAAGAAATATCTCATATAAAATGTAGATCCAATTAGAAAATTAAACAGATTTGTGATTGAACGGAATAATATTGTTGTTCGATTTAAATCTCCCTGAAAATACTTTGATAAGTGAAAACAACCATGTAATTTGGAATGAAAGTCACCTATATAGTAACCACCATGTAATTAAGAGTCGACTGTTTTTACAAAAATTGCTGGTAAAAACTTTCTATTATTGCATTATAAATAATCTGCTTTAAAGGCAATTAATTTAACCCTGCGTACCATATTGCACAGACTTGGATAGATTATTTTAATAATGAGGCTAAAACACATAACAGGATAGTGAATTTTTGATAATATAGTTTTATATCTACATAAATTTTGTGCATATTTAATTATATAGTATGCTAGTTTCTTAATGACACTCCTAAATCTCAACATTCTTTTGAAAATATTTATAAAATAAATGGCTTTTATATATTTAATTTCCACAGTGAGCCTCTCTCTCATATGCTATTTAAGGATTTTAAAGTCTAATAAACAATGGGTCATTTCGTCTTTCTTACAACAAACTTCAACCGTGAGTTATCCTTTAAAGTACTAATACACATCAATAACTCTATTTATAATCTATTAGCATGATTTCAAATATTTGTTATTTTTTTAATCTAAGCATGGTAATCCTTCATTTTAACAGTGCTTTATATTTGAAAATACATTATATTTTAAAACATAATTATATTAAAATACATTCCATTTTTATATACACAACAAAGAGAACATAACCGATTGAACTTCCAAATTCTACGAATAATATAATAATGGATAAATAATCGCATAAAAGTAGCCAAGTTTTATTTGATATTTTATACTCTGAAATAATATTTATCACTTTTATATATCCTTTAACCTGACAATGATTATTAGAAACGATACTTTAAAGGCTACAAAAAAGAAAACGTCATCGAGCTTAGTTTATAGAAATCTGTACATAATAAAATCCAGAATTAACTGTCACATTAAAAGTTTTTAATACTTTATATTTTAAAATAGTTCTCATCATTTTTGTTCCCACTAGTATCTTATAATTATGAATATAAAAAATTAAAAGATTGGTAATTTGCTGAATAAGTAGAATACCCGACATCGGCCGTTCATTGCCTCATCCAAACCTTGTGGAAGGCAGGAAATATAGAAACATTTATAAATGGATATATAATAACGTTTTGTGAATTAAATATATATGGAATAACACACATTCTTATAAAATAATTCACAATCACCGATGCAGAAAGAAGGCAATTGTTGGCAAAGCCGAATACAAAGAAGAAATTGAGATAACGGTCTGCATCATCGAGGCAAACCGTTTCTGGCGATTTCTATTCGTTGCAAACTTTCTTAACAAGCGTCGGGTCACCCACCCTAATACCCAACCAAGAAATACACGAATAATCAGCTTTTATAGGAGTAATTACACAAATTGAGAGGACGAGAACAGGAAGGGCAATCTTCGCTGAACCTTATTTAATCTGGGATCCCTCTTTCATTCGACCAACTCACGATTTCCAATCGGAAACCTTTCCCCGGACGGAAGTCGTGGTCAAATCAGCTGTTTATTTCCCACAGTTTTATTCCATTCTTCTTTCTTTTTTCTCTTTTCTTCTTCTTGCTGTGGCTTCCGGACAAGACGAAATTAGTTTCAAAGCGGTGGCAGCAGCGCATGCTCACCCCCTTTCTTCTTTCCCCAGCAGTATCTGGATCTATCGATTCTTTGTGGGTTGGAGTGGAATCCCGCAAAGGGACCTTGTCTAATTTGGGAACCTCCATGTCGTCACGCGGACTATGTGACAGTAGGAAGAGGCTGGTAGGGGAAGGAGGGGTAGATTTCACTATTTCTCTGCTTTTGGGTCGACCGCCCCCACGGCGGCAGGTGTGATTGAAACGTTGTCTGGAAGGAAACCCGAAGGGAAATTGAGCGCGGGGGATAAAAATGGTCTTATCTTAAGAACATATATATTTCCTAAATTAAGACTGCTTTGAAGAAACTGGAAGATATTTTAGGTATTGTTTCAGATACTCATTTAAAAAATATTTCGAATTTTACAAGGATTGCTATTCGGTGTCTCAAAAGTTATTTTTTCATCGCGCTATGAATGGCCTTATCAGGCTTTGGTAGTTCAACATGCAGGTTTATCTATTAACGATCTATCTATGTCATTGGATTCAGTCGTTGCATAGCTCTACTACCACCTAAGGTGGAACTACAAACAAAAAAGTTCTTTTGTCCATTTAGTAGGATTGGAAAGGCGTAATTTTCTATAAGCTCCTTTTTCAAGGTGGAACAAAAAAAAATTGGCGAAATTCTGTCATCAACTGAATTACTGAAAACTGTCATAGCAAAAAGAAAAGGGGAAAAAACCTCGACCAGGATTACTGAGCCGATAAGACGTTGATTTTCACCACGGTAATGCGAGACCACATATTGCATTAATGTAAGAAAGATGCTCTTACAGTTTGATTGGAATGTTTTACTGCCTCTGCATACTCTCCAAATCTCACTCCATCTGATTATTACTGCTTTATGTCCTTATTTTAATCTCGATAAGCGCTTTAAATCCCTCCGAAATGTAAGTACATAAAAGTGCAAAAGGATTTTTCTTGTTTGTAATACAATCATTTTGGAAAGTATGCATAACGAGGCATCCTGAAAGATGGAAGAAGAGTTCTTTATATAACAAAATAAATAATCTTAAACCGTAAATATCGAATACGTATTTTACATTAGAAATAGGAAAGAATCTATACGCCCTAATATAATCTGATAATAATTCTTGGCTTTGAGAAATCTATGCCTTTAAAAGATTTGACCAACATGGAAATCTAGTGATTAGACTTCAGTTCAAACTCGTTCATATTTCAATTAGAAAATAGGTAATTCAAAAAGCTCTTACTTGTCAGAAAGGAATTGGAGGCAACGAGTGGATTTTCCACGTTTGATTTCAGACACAACTGGGACATTTACACAGGAATAAATCGCACAAATTAGAAAGAAAAACAACTAGAAATCACATTATATCGATAGAGACTGACTCAATATAAACGAAAATCCGTGAGAAGTGCATAGTGCCATCGGGCGAAAAAATGGACTTCAAAGATGCAAATAAAGTTTTAACACCTAATATGTATCATGAAGATTGTTAGCGACAAATTGTTCGCAGTTTGATACTGCATAGAATTTTGATGTTGACTCAAATAATGTGTTCGTCTTTTAATTAGAGTTCAGTATCACAAGATATTTATGAAAATTGTTCTCCTATAATTTCAAAGGGTGATTTAAAATTATGTAAAAGGAAGGCTGTAGTGATGTATTTAATTATAATGCTTCGATTTAGATGCTTTAAAATTACAGTTCCAGTTTAGTTCTGACTGAAGATCTTCGTTACAAAATGTGTCCCACAATTAACGCAAGATTAAAAATTTTTTTCATACAGTAAAGTATTGGTAATCCTATTAAAATAAACCATTTAAAAGCTAATAGCTTAGGGCTAGTAAAAATGGAGTACTACGTAATTGAACAAAGTGTTAAAGCAAAACTTGGATTAGAAAAAAATACAGTTTTATTTTCTTTAAATTGCTATATTTTATTGAATCGAAAATCACATGGGATAAGACCACTTATGGAATAACACATACTACAATGGCTCCAATGACTGTGCTGGCACTTACTCACACTTTTGTCGAAATTTTCCATGACCATTTTCTATATACTTATGTGTCTGAATTTCGTTGATACTGCGTTGAATTTCCTCATTCAATGCATGCGTGTTTGTGGGGTTGTTGGCATTAACCTTTGACTTCAATCAATCCCATAAAAAAGAAATCCAATGATTAAACCCTTAACGCTCCGAAAAGTAATTCGATGCAAAAAATTCGTCGAATCAGAAAACTCGAGCATTGCTCTAAAAAAATATTTATATGATTTTTTTACTTCAATTTTTCTGGAAAAAAAACTGTAAAGCTTCAAAACTTTGCATTGCCTTGAATGGTGCCTGACAGGTGACATCGACTTTTTAAGAGTTAAATAACTAAATATAGGGGTCAGTTTTAAAATTGTACTACTGTAGCCCTGGAGACTTTTTTATATATAGTTCAACAATTAAAATACTTTTTTCTATCTTGTAACACTCCAATTTTACTGATCTTATACTATTAACTGCCAAATAGTTTTTAATATGCTTATCAATACTTTTCTACTCGAATGATACAGCTTAAAATTATCATTAATTTTCAGACATTAATTTTTAGATCCATATCATATGTATTCATATATGGTAAATACGGGACTTAAGATAACGGGATACTATCTAATGTTTTTTCCTCATAAAACCTAAGTATGAAATTCTTCTCAAAATCCCTCCAGTAGTTTGGAAAATATTTTGAAGTTCTTTTCTCATAAGTAACCAAAATAAAGTTGATCTCTCAATAATTATTTCTGAATGTTGGTTAATTTTTTGAAATTCTTTAACTGAAGATACTTGTCTTATCATTTGAATAATGGGAATTTCCGCTGTATTTACTTTATTTCAATAACAACAAATAACTATTTCCTATTCAGTTTATAAAATATTAAATATTTAAATTCTATTTTATCAGAAAAAACAAAATTTTTAATCCTTTTCTACTTCAATCCAATTAAATTCTAAGCATTTTAGAGTGAATTATAATTACTAATTCTAACTAACCTGCTAATTCTTTTGAGTTTAATGCAAAAGATTATTCAAAGATAAAAATTGAACAATAGTGCAAAAATAAAAATCAACCATTAAAAACATCAAAATAGCAACAACAACAATAATTATAAAAATGAAGCAAAAGGAGTAAAATATTGCATTTTTTAAAACTTATGCAATCCTGTAAATCTTTTTTTACTGAATTTTTAATTTCCATTGAGACTAAAATGATTTTCGAATCTAATTGTTTCAGGCATTTTTATTTTATAATTAACGATATCTTTGTCACAAATAAAATGTTCGAAGCAAACGATAAAAAAAAAGATAAATAAAAATACTATTCGAAAAATGACTTTTAGTTTGAGTGAAAAATGGGAGTATTTTTCTTTTTCTCTCCCTTTTTACTTTTTTTTTTTTTTTTTTTTTTTTGGAAATCATTTTCCATTTCCAAGTTCTGGAGTTCTGATCCTCATTATTATCAATTCGGTCGGTAAGCATTTCTATCTTTGCCCTAGAGATAAGTAGATAGTGGGACCAATAAAAATAAAAATATAAAATAATAATAATAAAAAGGAAGAAGAAGAAAGGATGAATTCTCATGGCGTACGTTTCTCAACCTGAGTGCCATTCCATGTAGTGTTTGCGCTCCCTGTTGGCAAACGTCACGTGACTATTTCCATCAAGCGTAAGTCCCCGAATTATGCAAAAATCATGCAAATCCATTGTCTTCGCTTCGTTGGCTTGAAGGAGGGATTTGAAGAAAAATGAACAAACAGAAGACATCCCTTTTCTTTGGAGGTGGTGGGCTCGACTTTTTGGCTTGGAAGGTTGGTTACAATGGGGATTGGGGTTTGAATAGAATTTGTTACTAAGTGAAAACGCTGTTTTGTCAATGACTTATTACTAGCCTCGACTTTCCAATTTAAGTTGACAGCTAAATTTCTGGAATAGTTATTGAAGTTGGAATATATTCAAGTCTTGAATGAATTATTATTTAAATTTAGAATAGTAAATAAGGAAGAAATTCCTAGGAGTTATAAAGTGAATTTTTACCTGATTCTTCACTAATGTTTTAAGCATTATAAAGGTGTCGAAAACAAGGAAATGTTTGTAATTTTCTAAAATAGTTAAAATTCAAAAATTTTACTAATTGTTGAGTGTCGTAGTATCTATCGGGCAGTACTGCGGTTTAAAACAAAAAAATAAAAGAAGAATATTCAGTGGTTAGTTCATTGAATTCATTAGAAATTAAGGAATAAAAATACATTTTTCCTTGGAAAATTATTGGTGAAAAGTAAATACCTATTTTTCTACTTATTAAAAATTGTTTCAAAATTTCTCTTTGATTTGCCCCCAAGAAAGAGAAATTGTTCTTTTTAAGCTGATTTTTAGTAATACCATCAAATTCGTCGTAAATATTATTAACCAGACTTCAGTACATAAAATTTAGAGTGAAAAACAACCTATAAGAAATCATACATATGTGAACTTCTTTTAAATATATTATCTATATTTTTCTTCTGAAATTTACAAGGAAGTAATTTACTATATGTTAGGGATATAGTAAAGAAATGCAGGAGCAGGAATATTTTCCGTTTATAATATTCCACGTTGGAGAAGAAACGATAAAATTTCTTAAAAAGATCATTATTATCGTAAATACAGATGTAAAATAGCGTACATATTTTATCTTAATTAACCGTTTGCACACACACACACACACACAATATGAGAATCTGGATTTGTAATAACAATTTTAACACCTTGACTGCAGTGGGGATAGCGGGAAATCGGAGGGCCCATATAAATTACATTGTAAGGACTTGTAATTTATATGGACCCTCCGATATGCAAACGTGGTAAATAAGACCACTAATATTTCTTTAATCATCGCATTTCATCACCTTGTGATTTCACAATATTTGATGAATTATAATGAAAGAAATGTTTCCATTGGGATAACGGGCATAAAGTAAATACTCAGAAAAATATTTTCAAAAAATTTTAGAATTGTACTAAAACACTCTGAGCATTTTAGTATTCTTCTAAGCTAAATATCTCAACAATTTCGGTAAATAAAATTATTTCGTTTGAATAGCAGACGTAGAATAAATGCACAGGAAAAAAAATCCTCAAAATAGATCTATAATTTAACTATATCACTCAGAGTCTTTTAGTCAGCAGTGGACCACAACAAATCCTGTCGATACTGCTACGTTCAGTGGTGGCGGGGAGGTCGGCTGTATGCAAGAAGAATAAGGGTCTTTTAGTATCCCTCTATGATGAATATCTCAATTGTTGCAGTAAATAAAATAAACGCTTCCATTTGTATGAAGTAAGGAATGCATAGAAAGGAAGGAAATACATAGAAAAAAAATCCTCAAAATAATTCTAGGGTTTTTCTAAATCACTCAGTATTTTAGTATTCCCATTGAATAAATATCTCAATAACTGCGGTAAATATTTTTGGCTTCCATTAATTTTTAACATTAATATTTTTTGGCATCCTATTTATTAAAATCCTTTTATCTTTGAGTTCTTTAATCAATTTTCAAAATGGTATCAAAAATTTTGAGCTGTTTCAACCTGGATTTGCTTTAAGCCAGGAATTATCTTTTCTTTCAATAGGATTCCACCAGAAACTTTTGCATTTAATAACAATTTTAACACCTTGATTGTCGTGGGGGTCACCACTGACCGACGTTTCCATATAAATTACACTGCAGGAACTTCAGCTTGGCAGCCAACGTAATAAATAAAACCACTAAGGTTTACCATAATCCTGAAATTTCACCTTGTGATTTTACGATATTTGATGAATTATAAGAAACGAAATATATCCATTTGGACAACGGACGCAAAATAAATACATAGAAAAAGATTTTCAAAATAATTGAATTTTACTAAAACACTCTGAATCGTTTAGTATCCCTCTGAGTTAAATAACTCAACAATTGTGGTAAATAAAATAAACTTTTCATCTGGATGGCAAACGCTGAGTAAATATATAAGAAAATCCTCAAAATAATTGACTGCAAAAAGGAGGTAGATCCAATTATTCAAGATTTCAACAATCCGACTATAGCCCCAGGAACTAACTCTATTTTGCAACAAACTGATGCGACAAACAGCTCCACCGCTTGAGTTAGTGCGTGAAGTAACGATTGAAGCTATATATTTCTTGCACCAAACAATCAATTTTACAGCATTGGTAGTACATGTAGCTCCAAATTCCTTTGATTGGAGCTATATTCTTTTTGCAACAAAGGCTTTGATTCTAGAATTTTTCTAGATCACTCAGGGTTTTTGATTATACCTTTGAGATAAATATCTCAACAACTGCGATAAATAATTTTGGCTACTATTAATTTTTAACATTTTATATTTTTTGGCATGCTATTTATTATCAAAACTGGTATTAAAGATTCTGAGCTATTTTAGTCTGGGTTTGCATTGAGCCAGGAATAATTTTTCTTTTTACAGGATTCTACACCAGAAAAACTTCAGCATCTAATAACTAAATCGCAGTATAGCGTATAATAAATCTTATCTTTCTGGATTTTTTAAAAATTCCTCCTCCTATTCTAGACATGGATATGCGTGCAAATCGTGTGTTCCTCTGTTTTATACGAGAGCCTTCAAAAGAATAATTACTTTTTTGAAAATGACGTCAGGAAGAATTCGATCGATAACTTAGTAATTTTTCCGTTCGAGCAAATTTCACCGTCATTATGAGGAAGTACCCTTAGAACATGAGGGGAAAAAGTTTTTTTTTTCTTAAAAGAAAACGAAAAGAGTGTAGAGAGAGAAAGAAATTAGATGAAAAAAACATGATAATCCTCTAAAATAAATTCTTTCATTGTCTGCATTGACGCGGTTACGTTTAGCCTTCACTCCAATCCTTTTACCTTCACCGAGTAATTTTTCAAAGCTTTTTTTCCTGCAGCTTTTATTTTTATTTTTTTATACCTTCCTCTCACTCATTTTATTCTGTCGTTTCTGGAGTTGATGATCGATGGAAACTATCGATAAAATGTACGTTTGTATCGATTCGTTTTAAAATTCTTCACGGTTGCAGTCGTTTTTCAGTTATGGAACTAAGACAATTTTTATTACTTTTTCATACATTTTTCGGTAATTCGCTTTTCTGCTGTTTTTTCATTCTTTCTTTTGTTTCTTCAGCATTTTTAGATTTTTGTCCGATGCGGTTTTTACCCTGCTTCGGTCTTTGTAATTTGGATGAAAATGATGAAGGGGGAGGGGGTAATGAGGTAAGGGGTATGAGGTGGAGAAATTATTCTTAAGTTTTATCGGAAAAGCAAAATTAGACTTCCTTTAATTGGTGAGGGTTTATTATGGTTTTCGATCCTTACTTTTTTTCTGACGTTAATTCTCTCAATTTAATTTTTTTGTTTTAAGAACTATATTTTCTTTTTTAAAGATATTTTAAGGATAGAAAGCATAATTAAGTACTATTTAATACCGTTATTGAAAAGAATATATTGAATCAAAAACTTCTTTTTAAAAGAAATTGTTAATTAAAAAAATTTAGAAAAAAAGCAAAGAATTTATTTCAGAGTCGATTTTTGAAACAAATTATTAGTTTCAGTATTCAGCATAGTGATGATGTTAATATTTTGTATTGATTGAGGATTAAAATATATGGTATATAAAATTATTTGAAATTCCGATTATAGTAGGATATATTTTAAAGTTTAATTAACAAATGAGTTATTAAATAATCATGCTTCCAGTTTCGCAATTCATTGGTTGTTTAACAGTTTTTTTTTAAAAAAAATTCCGTATTGTGGATTTCTAAATAGCTTTTATGTAAAAAAAGAACATTTTTTAAACGGATATTAAAAAAGATATTAGTTTTCATTTTAGATGAAGTTCGAAAGCTTTTTTCATTATTATCATAACTCACCTAACTATGATTTATGTTTTAGTATTTGTATTATTCTAGCTTTTATTAACTACTCAACTGCTTTGTCCTAGTGCTTACGTGCATCAATTTATCGAATTTTGATAGTAGTGAGAGAAAAACCCCATTCAAAAACGATTATGATTCAACATTAAAATTACTTCGAATATATAGATAATTCAAGTATTCGATTAATTTTCATTTGAATCAAAATAAGAAATAAATTCCCAAAATAGAAGGTGTCATCTTATTAGATAGCAAAAAAACAAAAAAATTAAGGAGGTTCAGATTGTTTAAAAAATGTACAAAATTCAGCTCTAACTTTTCATTGAATTTCCAGGAATTTTGACATTAAGAGTAACAAGAAAATACTTGCAGATTTCCAAATAATAACCTGACTTATTTTCCAATTCTTTTTTCCATGTATTTAATTATTTTAATTTTTCTTCATATTTGAACCTAACTAATATAAGGATTTCACAAAATAATGCTAATTTATAATGTAACGTGAAGTACATGTCTTAAATAATTTGTTTTTATTTTAAAAATTTAATCCTGTTTCAATTAGTCATTATGAATATAACCAAGTGTGAAGATTAGCAAAATAAATGTTATAGTAAAAACTAAAATATTGCTTATGATATTTTACTTAAAAACTAAAATATTGTTAAGTATGTTTATGAAATTTTACACCTTTATTCTCTTTCTGTCAGATGTTTTATGATGGGATTTAAAATTTTAAGTAAAATTACAGTACTATTACAAAAATACTTTGCGTAATTATAATGTGAAGAACTATTTACATAATTTTACTTGATAATACTGGGCGATGGATATTATTCTGGTGGCGGGTAAAAATTAAAAATAAGTATCGAATAAAATAATAAAAATGTGCATTTATTAAAGTCACGTTATTAATATTGTAGCCGGCATCTTGGCATAGGGGTAGCGTGTCTTTCCCGTGATCTGGGAGTCCCAGTTCAGGTCTTTTTTTTCTTCTGTGTCTTATCTTTGAGATGTATGAATGCGCCCCCCCCGTATAAAAAGACTGTGTAAGCGAATGTGTGTGTGTTTCATCTTCATTTAAACTAGACGTCAGATTTCTGCCTTCGGGTGCTCAGGGGCTACCCTCAGAAGCTATTGCACCTCCTTTCCGTGGAAACACGGACACGACATCATCATCATTATTAATAGTTTAAGAGACACTTTTCTCTTTTTTCTAGTTGTTTTTACTTATATAAGTCGTTTAACTTAATATCAATTTTTTAATCAATATTTTTATGGTCCCTTAAAATATATGCAAGCACAGTAATATAATACACTCCCAAGAATCCGGTTCGAGATTGTCCGGTTTCTGTATTATACCACCTGGTTTTCTTTTATCATAATTAAATAAGGAAGACAAATGTTGGGTATTGCAAAATTTATTAAAATTTGAACAATTTGTATCCTTTATCTTGCTTTTTCTCTAATAAATTTTTGAAACGTGTAATGGAGTGTAAAAACACATATAAGCTATCATTACAGAGCATTCTATTTGAATAGACACGTCATTACAGAACATTCTATTAGAATAGACACGTTACCGGCAATTGCTTCTTTGATTCATCGCTCAACTGCTGCGTTTACGTTAAATAAATGGAGAACGTTTTGAGAAAATACGTATTATAACAACGAGTTTTAGTATAAAAGCTCTGTCTTCTAGTATTTGTGGGCGGAGAAATGAATCCATAGAATCCGGTCTGTCCGAACTTTTTGTTATACGGTCTCCTTTCCCCGCATTACTCGGGAGTGTACTGTATTAAATTTTGATGAATTAAACGTGCGAAAAGTTTCCCTGGTAATTTGATTAGTTATTTTTTTCTCTTTACAATAAAATCTCATGAACTATTTTTCAGAATTCTTTTTAAAACTCGTCTATAATCTTTTTTATTGATATTCCTCCCATTTAAGGGGGGATCTAAAAAAAGTTTACCAGGCAAAGGAAAAATACTTTCTTAACAATAGACACAGGATACAAATGGTAATTAAGAGACATATGTGACGGTCACTTCTCTATATAATCATCGAACCTGTTGATGTATTTATCACAACGCTGGACAAATTTGTTTAACCAGTATTGGTAATAATCAGACCTCTGGGTATTGAGCCAGTTATTGACACCTATTTGAATATCAGCGTCTGATATGAACCTTGTTTCGGTTAGGCGTTTCTTCACTGCCGGGAAAAGGAAATATTCACTGGGAGCTTAATCGTGGCTGAATGAGGGAGGGGTGGTGGTGACTCCTGACCTCCCATCTAAACGTTTCCGGTAATCTCTTGCCCGCTTCAAAAGAACGACACAACTTTACCCTTGTTGTCTGTTCATTGCTATGGCCCCGCAAGCTTTAACGATTTGTCTGTGAATGTCTGAAGGGGTGCATTCTTGGTGCATAGAAATCGTATCACGACACGCACTTCTGTGCGTGACCATTTTTCTAGTCTTCTTTCCGTTCGCTGTTTCAGATCTCAGTGCTAACACTATCTGCTCTATCAATCGGTTTAAGACAACTAGATTATCTGTCTCCATTCTGGGTAACTAAATTCCCACCCACAATTTCGTCATTCCAAATATTGCTGCTTGTAAACTTTTTTTTTTGGATCGCCTCTCTTAAGTCATACTCCTTCACCTGTTGGTTTCTAAATTCTCCTTCTTTTCTACTCAAATATAAACAAAAATTAGTGTTTTAAATGTCATAAAATCAAATTTTTTCGTTCTCAAATCCTGTCGAAATTCTGTTGAGAAGACTAAGACACATTTCTGGAAAAGGAGAGATCCACACGTCTGGCGAAATATGTCCCCCGAAGAAACTTTTCCCTTTTTCGAATTTCGGGTTGGGAGACGGCCAAAAAAACGGCAGTTATAAATTTTTCCTTTTCCAAAAAATGCTGTTATAAAGAATAAACAAATAAAGAAACCCCCCAGATGAATAATGTGTTTTGTCACGTTTTGCTTCAGTTAATTTTTTTCCCTGCCAAAGAGCTGTGGGAGATTAAAAGAAAAAGTTTTCTTCCGCTGAATTTCACCATGTACCAGGTTGTTGAGAATCTTCAAATGCATAGCATAAATCTCCAAGGAGAAATTGTGGAATATTTTAGTGTTCTGGTGATGGCGAATACATACTTCTCTGTCTTTGAACGAGAAGGTAAATAAAAGAGGAAAATACCGTCTTAGAATTTCTATTCTTTGTTCATAGGTAATCAGTAATGTGAGTGTTCTTTAAAGTTTGAGACACCATTTAAGTATTTAACAAACTTAATTAAAAATTCATGGAGAATTGTAATTACTTCCAACTGTATTTGCTAATTGAAATAGGCAGGTTAAAAGAGATTCTTCCAAGAAAATTAATTTATTTATAACTTACTAGAAGGGTAAATTCGGTAGATGCCAAAATGGTTGGCTTAATAAGTTTTAAAAAGAAATGTAAAGTGATTACTTCAATGGAATTATAAAAGTTTGGGATATCTTAACAGTACATAATATTATGCAATTTTATTGATCCTCTCCCCAAAAAATGAAATATTAATCATTTTCTTCCATTTATCATTTACTGATTTTAAAAAATCGGGATTGTGTTTGTTTTTTGTACATTTCGTCTCCGTGAATATTCTGTTGTTGTCACTTATTCCACTTGAATTGAACTCCAAGTTAAACCAAGTCCAAGGCATCGGTGAAAGAGGGGTGCAGTAGCTTCTGAAGGTAAAGACCCTTGAACATCCGAAGACAGAAATCTGACTTAGCTCATAAGGGGATGACACTCTCGCATACTTTCTTCCACAACCCCTTTTTACAGGAGGGCTCTTTCAAACATTTCACATATAAAATATAGGGTAAAGAACAACCATGCCCAAAACAGAGAGCGTACCTGGAATGTCCATATCAGGTTGTAGATGCGCTAACCCTGGACCAGGATGGCATGAATGTATTCAATGAAAAAAAAAGTTCACAAATAATACAGCAACTGTTGTTGCTTAACTTGTTTACATTCCATTGTTTAAAATATTAATAGTACCAATTTAATTTGTTTTTCTATCCCTCACCATATGTATAATTGCCGATATAATTTTGAGAATTATCTTTACATTGTGCAATGACACCATCTAAGAAACGTCGCTGATTGTAAATAGTATAAAATATCACTTTTTAACGAAATATTTTATGTTGTTTATTCTCAAATTAGATTATATTTTTTTTTGCTTCGTGTAATTAAATATTTGTGTTTCAAAATCTGTGATCAATAAGACATTGGTGTTAACATTTGCAATGTTTATTGATTTAATTGGATAATAATCTAAAAGAATCAAGTTCCAGTGATTTTGATTTTCTATAAATATCCCATAACATACTTTTGATATAAAAATTTTGTCCTTGAATAGTTTTTGATGCTCTAGATGTAAACTCCTTGTGTGCGAACGAGTATACCACAAGGCTTGTAAGAGTAAGACAATACTCAATTATTAATGAAAAAACATTGAGTTGGAAAAGATACGGAGAAAATCCAAATCAAAAAGAGGGAAAAATATACACAAATAAAAAAAAAACTGTTCATATGCAAAAAGAAACCTTCAGTAATTTAGATTCAGTTATTATATCAAGATATTTACCCCATTATTTATGATCATTTCGCCTTTTTTCTGTTACTTTACTAATGTAAAAAGATATTTTCAAAATCCATAAAAATTATTAAAAAAATAGCATGATATTTTTTTACCCAATGATATATTTTGATAAAATATATTTAAGAATAAGTTTTAGCGTTTGATAAAAGATTATGAAATCAACCAGCAGGTTTATATATACATGGCTCTGAATTAGAATAAGGGCAACTAATCTAAATATTAATGGGATGGATTGCTCCGGTTTGAGAAAAAGTTTTAGAATCTGTATCATTTCTAAATAAAACTAAGAATTCTAAGAAATTAAATTGAGCGTCCGAAGCCTTGTCCTTCAATTATAATTAAATAATGCAAAGAAGCATATTTTAAAATGACTTAATTCCAAAAAGAATTTACAAAACTATTTTTTTACCTACATAGCATGTAGTCACCCTTTTTTTTTTGATGAATTATTTCCATTCGTATCATAATATTAAATTCTTAAATGTTCATATGTTTATAATTACAAGTCTGTAGTAATGTAATCAACCTCACCCTGTTATCCAATGTCAAGTGTTTACTAATTTTGCTTATCTGGCATCTCTCCTTCTTACTCTCCCACTCTATTTTTTACTGCACTATATCTCATTGAAAGTTAAGAAACTTGATCATTCTTGTAATAACTGGTTAAAAATCAATGGTATTCTTTTGTGAAATATCGATTGTGATTTTTGTTTTGTAATAAATATATGGTTAAAAATCACTGGAATTCCTTTTTGAAATATCGATCATAGTCATTCTTGTAGTAAGAGGTTAAAAGTATTTACATTCTTTTTCGAAATATCGATCATGATTATGCTTATAAAACGGAGTTAAAAATCATTGACATTACTTTTCGAAAAATCGATCAGAATCATTCTTGTAATAAGTGGTTGAAAATCATCACTATTCCTTTCCGAAATATCTATCACGATCATTTTTGTAATAAATAAGTGTTTAAAAATCATTGACATTCCTTTTTGAATATCGATCTGGATCATTCCTGTAATTAGTGGCTTAAAATCGTTGGCATAGCTTTTTGGAATATCTATTATTATCATTCTTGTAATAAGACGTTAAAAATCATTGGCCTTCTTTCTTTTTGAAATATCGATCAGGTTCATTCTTGTAATAAATGGTTAAAAAATGCTGAAACGTTTTCCACATATCTATCGATTATTCTTGTAATAAGAAGTAAAAAATCATTAGCATTACTTTTTAAATATCAGTCATGATCATTCTTGTAATAAATAAGTGTTTAAAAATTCTTGACCTTACCATTTGTAATATCGATCATGATTATTTCAGCATGAGTGTTTAACAAAAAAAGAAGTGAAGAAAAAAGAAGAATAGCTTTCAAAATCTGATACACTTTTAATAATTATCTTAAAACACGATATATAATACTGCTAAATCAAAAATAATTTTTTCAAAAGAATTTTATGCTTAAGAACTCTAAATTTTAATGAAAGATTTTTTTTGTTTAATTGCTTAAAATAAATTTTGCAAGTAAATGCAGTGTCTCTAACATTTCTTCACAAAATGATGAAAAATAAGCGTTGCCTTTTGAATTTCAAGAATTATTAGAAATTGTTTTATGCATTTTTCGCTCATAATACAAATTACTAATGAATACGTTACAAAGAAACCTTCCTTTATGTAATTTTTCTCTGATTGCATACATTAATTTAAGCAAAAATGATTCCTTATATTAATAAACATATCCGGAAAATTAATTATAATAAATCTTTCAAATTTAAAAATATCGAAACATTTTCCTCATTTCATAATTACTTAATTTTCTTCGCAATCACTTAACAAACGACGTAATTAGTTCTCGTTAATAATAGTTTTTCTCAAAATAAATGTCGAAAATAATTTTACTCATGATTCCTCTTTTCTTTGTTGATAATTAAAATTCTAGATGAGTAATTGCACACTCCAGAAGAAATTAAGCATTCTTTAGTGAATTTATTTTTAATGAAAACTATTTTTAAACTGAAGTTCAGGTCTTGTTAAAAGTCTAAATTCGGAAATTATAAATTGCAATTATTTTCGATTTTCATTGTGCTTTGTTAAAGTAGCCAATTAGTAAATTTAAGAGGAATTTTTTTTGTATTTCTCGAAAAAGTTTTTGCTTACTTTTAAAATTAATAATTAATAACCATAACTATGGAATAATTACGATTAATAACAGAGAGATTGAGAGAAAATATTAATTTCAAAAATTGCTAAATGAGGATTTAAATTAATGAAATTGTAAGCCTAAAAAATATGCGATTTTTTTCTTTTTTAAAAAAAAAATCAACCAAATTATTGTCGAGAAGAATTTTTCAAATTATGTACTTTGTAATTTCAATAGAAAAATATTTTTTTAAAAATAGAAAGGATACAATCTGATAAGATTATATCTTTGCTTTGAAATTTTAAACATCGGTTATTTTTTGCAATGTTTTTTTGAACAACGCTAACACTTTCTGAATTTATTTAAAAAAGTTTTAGTATTCTATATCTGTTTCTACTTTTCTCTAACTTTATAAACTATTTTTTTTCGTGTATGAGCATTTGAACTTTATAGCAAATATTTTTAATATTATACCTGATATTAATACCGAAATATTTTATTGAATCAAAAATTAAAATAATTGAAAATAAAAAGAACATTTAGTAATCAATAAAACTGTATTTTTTGAAATTATATAAGATTGTAAAGAAACCTATTAATTTTAATAAAATTTTGATATTTAAAAAAAGTCAAACATCGAATAAATTGTATAGAGACTTATATATCTATATATAATTCCTACATTTATTCGATTATGAGCACTTATGCCTAGTATCATAGCTAAGTCATTTTTTTTTCGTTTTGCAATTGCTATTATATTCATAATTAATTATTTGGGATCAAGAACTAATTAATTAAAGTCATAGATAAACAAACATTAAACGAGTACTCTGCTCTCTCTATATAGCTAACTAACGTCATCATCAATTATTTAATCAATACACATTAGCGGAATTTCATTTTTTCCATTAAAACAAACATAATACATTCTGTAATTAATGGATAAGAATTTCATGTTTTAATTAAAGAATCCTAATAAAAACGATGAAATGCACAATGCTTATATACGTAAATAACACATAAATGAAATATATGTAATATGTTTCGATCTCATAAATAATTTTATCAAAATACTTTGGAGGTTAAAGGAAATTTATTGAAAACTTTTAATTAAATGGATTTGGGAGATAATTGATAAATTTAATAAATAAATGTTAATTATTAGTACGTTAGTAAAAAATTTACTTTTTATTTCATTTTTTTAACAACTTAATTTGTGTTTGAGATTTAAAACTGCTCGCTTAATAGCATAAAAAATCCCATTTATAGTTTAATTATCCATTTTATTGGCATCAGAAAGTTTGCATCCTTGCTTTTGAAAAATAATTATTTGCATTGCTGAAATTTTATACTAAATGTAATTTCTCGCTGATTATCTTGTGCTTGCCTTATTCTTATGTTGTTACCTTGCTTTTAATGAAAACTTAACCATTTTTTCCTGTATAATAATTATTTTACATTATTACTATCTGCCTTTGGCGACCAGCTGGTTCGCCATGAGTAATGCGTTCTAAAATTTTCAATTAAATACTTATGTATATTGCTTGATAACTTCTCTACAAAATATATTTAAACTTCAAACTTCGATAGTCATGTAACCCAGTGTTTCTCAACCTTTTAGTATTCACGGCCTAGTTTTCAATCATAATTTTTATCGCCCCCCCCTCCCCAGAGCATACAATAAAATGTATACAATAATAATGTATTTTGAATATTTTGGCGCTAAACCTACACTACAACCTTAATTTTAAACTTTACAAATTACCGAGAATACAGAAATTTATTGACATTTTGTAACAACGATTCTCAGCATTGAAAAAAACAAGAATCCTATGCCTTTTATTGCTCTTGCGCCCTGACATGTCGGACATTCTCACGGTTTCGCAAGAAGTTTCGATTTGTCTGGTCAGCTTCAAAGCTTAGTTAAGAGCGTGCGCAGATGTGAACAAACATTTTCTCAAAAGAAGGAGAAAGTTCTGTGACGCCAATATTAATTCCAGACAATCTCATTCGAGTCGATCCTTCTATCGCTATTGAATCTATTCTGAATGTGTATTTTATATATATTTTCGTGTAATTGCAAATCACGTATTAAATATTCACGTAGGCAGACTTATACAGCATCATGGATAAATTTTAAAGCGGGCGTAAGCTATCATTAGACGATAGACAAGCATCAACAAGTAAACATACGAGCGTGGTTCCGAAAATAAAATAAAGAAAATATTTTCACGAATACTTAAATTTTGGATTCATTAGTACTGAAGTAAACGAAGAAGAAATGCCCCTGTGTATCATTTGCTCAAAACTGTTGGCGGCAGACAGCATGAAACCTAATGAACTTAAACAGCATTTGGAAACGCTTCATAGTGAGTAAGTAAACAAACCCAGAGAATTCTTCGAATTAAAATTAAAATCATATGAAAAGCAAAAATCATTGTTTAAAAAAACTTTGTCTGTGAATGAAAAAGCTTTAATTGCCTCTTACAAAGTTTCATATAAAATAGCCAGATGTAAAACGCCTCACACCATTGGTGAAGAACTTATTTTGCCATCCGCAATTGAGATTGTAGAAATTATGCTTGGAGATAATTTTGCAAAAAAATTGCAGTCTATACCTCTTTCAAATGATACTGTTCCCGTCGAATTGCTGATATAGCTGAAAATGTAGAGTGTCAGCTTTTGTCGAAGTTACGTGACAAATTGTTTTCAATACAACTCGATGAGGTAACAGATAGTAATAAAGATCCTCATTTCATTGCCTATGTTGGATTTTATGATGATTTGTCAGTAGTAGAATTACTTTTCTGCAAACCAATAGAACTCAAAACAACAGCACTCGCATTATTTGCTTAAAAGATTTTATGAACGAGGCAAACATAGAATAGAAAAATTGCGTCGGAATATGCATTGATGGTGCTCGTTCTATGTCCGGAAGATTCCAAAGTATTCAAGCACTAGTGAAAAAAGTGAACACAGTGAGTCTGGACACATTGCATGATACACAAAGAAGCTTTAGCTTCCAAAGAAATGAGTCCTGGTTTGAATATTGTGTTAACTACGGTTGTAACCGTAGTAAATTATATAAAAATGTGATCCCTGAAATCAAGAGTCTTTTTCGCACTTTGTAAAAACATGGGTGTAGTGCATTCAGCGTTACTATTTTATTGCGAGGGAAGATGGTTATCACGAATGAAATTTTTGCAACGTGTTTATGAATTAAGAGAAGAAATCGCAGTTTTCCTAGAAGAGGAAAACAGACATGAAGCTGAGAATTTTTGCAATAGTTTATTTGTGATGAAATTAAGCTACATGGTCGACATATTCGAGAAATTCAATAACTTGAATCTTCAACTGCAAGGAGCAAATACACATATATTGGATACGAGTGATAAACTTAATGTTTTTTTTTTAGAAAATTGGAATTGAGGAGCAGAAATTTAAAACAAGAAAACTTAACAATGTTTGCAAAATTGAATGATTGTATTAAAACTTACAAGGCTGAAGAACAGATGTAAAAGAAGAAACCTTCATAGACTTCACGGCAAGCGGCGAAACCAAAAGACAATTTAGTAATAAATCACTCTTTGAATTTTGGGCAGAAGGGGATAATGAGTTTGTTTCACTAAAAACAAGGGCATTTCGCATTTTACTACTATTTTCAACACCTTACCTATGTGAAACTGGAATTTCTGCGGTATCTTCTTTGAAGACAAAGTATAGATCTCAGCTAAATATAGAAAAAGAACTGAGTTTGTCTATTTCTAATATTAAACCCTCCTTCAAAAAACTTTGCTCTGCAAGACAGGCCCAAGGAAGGCACTAATAATTATTAAATTTGTTTTTAATTTAGTAAGTTGTTTTAATTTAATAAGTTAATTATTAAACATATGGAAATGTATTTTGTTTTGTATGTCTGTGTGTGTGTTTTTTCCTTTCAGTCACTTAATCAATTTTTTTAAATAATATTTTCTCTTGGATATGTTCGCGCCCACCCATAAATGTGCTCGCGCCCCCCTAGGGGGGCGCGCCTCACAGGTTGAGAATCACTGATGTAACCGTATTATTTGGTCATTTAACAATATATCACTCTGATATGCAACCATCTGTTGTGGAATTATGTGGAAAATACCGCATCTTATATTTATTCCATAACATTACGCTGCCATTTCAACACGTGCTGAGTATCACACTTTCCTCGGTTTAATTTGCAATAAGAGTTAATTTAATAATTCCTTTTCACTTTTTGTCAAAGTGACGGCAAAGCACTGGTACACTCTTAATGTGCTCTTGCAAGTTAAATTCTATTTTCATTTTGTGAAATATTAATTGTTGGAAAATATAGTTACAGTACTGTTTTTAAAAAATTCATTAAAAATAGAAAATTTATATTTTAAAACATTGTTACGAATGGGAAGAAAAATCATTTTTAAAAGCATTAAAAATAAACAGTTTTGTGCTGTAAAATTTTCGGAAGCTTAATTTTTAATTAATTGAAGTTTCAAAAAAAAAAAAAAAAAACCCTTCATCTTGGTATCTTCTTTCATCCTCCAAAGTAAATATGCTCATTCCAAGTGCGATAGCTTTATATCATATGGTCTGGTGTGTAGTGAACTAACACACACACGCGCGCATTCATTCATATATGCAAACACACATTCATTTAATTATCAGCCTTGAAGTATTTCCGGGCATTGATTGGTCTGAAATTGATATTTTCTTTTGATGGTCGACTGAAAGATCTAAAAGAACATGTTTTCATACTAATAATCTTTTATTTTTAAAAATTAGCCAGTGTTAATGATTGATTTAGAAGATTGATTGATGCTTCAACTTTTGTTTAAAATATTAGTAAAAATATATTGTAAGAGATGGCTCACATAGCAAAGTGTGAAAAAATCTAAAACTTTTTTCATCAATGCATTGTTTAACTCAAGCTACATAATATGTAATTATTGACTTCATTTAGACCAAGTTAACAATACTAAACAATATGTACGCCTGTTGCGAATGATTTTCAAATTATCCATTGGGCCTGAATTTGAATGCGTATTGTCTATAAATTCAATCATGTCTAGCATAAACAAAACGCTAATTTATTGAATTAATGATATAAATATTGCAAACGATCATAGAAACGTTTACTTCACATTTACGTTTTTTAGAAAATATCACATTTAATATTTATTTTAGTTTTCCCAATCACGTGCTGAAAATTACATTTTTTAAGATTTAATTTGCAATAATAGTTAATTTTCTCAAAAAATTGAACTTCTGTCCATGTGATGGCAACACGTTGATAAAAGCCAGTTTTTTTCCCTTTGACGTGCTCCAGCAGATTAAATTTAATTGTTTTGTCCGAAATATATTGTTGAAAATATGGTTAAAACATTTCTTTGAAAATTCATTAAAAATAGAAGCTTACGTTATATGTTAACACGATGGTACCATTAGAAAGCTAATTTTTTAACCTTTAATTTGATGTAAAAATCATCTTTGTGTAATAATATTTTCGGATGTAATAGCGGGAAAACTTCAAAATTTCGCTTAATTTTTATTTATTTAAATTCTAATTAAAAATTCGAAAAAATGGCTCCGAGGTGTACATTCTCGATGTCCAAGGTATACACATGGCAGCTCTAGGTGGAGCGGTTTGACCTGTAGAGCGCCAATACACGCACACATTGAGCTTTATCATAAGTATTGATAAATACTTTTAAAACTAATAGCCGTTGTTTTATATTTAATCACATATAACTAATTATAAAACTATTTCAGTGTAAAACAACAGACAGTTTTTCATTGCAATAATTTTTTTTATTATTTTTTAATGAAAACTTATTATCTTGAAAACAATTTTAACATTACAAACTGCGTTAATATCTTTGCATATCGAAGCATTTTAATACTTTTAGTTATATGTTTGAAATATAAATGGAGTGATGCATGTTTTTAAGTTTAAATTTTAATACTTTCCTACACGCAGCAGTTCATTTAATAGAGATTTTTTTTTCCATTTATTATTATTATTATAAATGGTAATTATAATTATTAAGCTATTAATGCTTAAAAGTTTGTATCCATGCTTTATAAAAATAATTATTTGCATCATAGAGCTTTTATAATAAATGTGATTTTTCGAAAAAATCCATTTTCATGTGATTACATTATTTTTATTTTTTTGTCCTCCTTTTAGAAAAATCTTAACAATTATTTCTCTGTATAATAAAACTTTATGTTGTTATGTGTACTTTTAAAACAAATAGCAGTTATATATTTAAATTTAATTAATTATAGCTAATTAAAGAACAATTTCAGTTTAAAACACCAGGCACTTTTCTACATTAATTATTTATCACTTAAGTACATTTTTTAAATGAAAACATTGTTTTGGAAGCAATATTAACATTGCAAACTACGTGAATATCTTTGCCATGACAATGTACTTAATTAATTTTTGTTCTATGTTTGAAATATAAATGCAATTATAGATATTTTTAAGTTTAAATTTTACTATCATGTGAGAACATGATGTTTATTTGGTTTGAGGATTTGAAGCCACAAAATGCGAAAATTGCGATTTATCGCCTTTGAGGATCCCTTTTTCGCTTTTAGGTTAGGAAAAATATGCAAAAGATTGTCACGTTGGCGATTTATCGTCAACTAAAGTTACAAATTGATTTCCACATTATTCATTGTCTGAATTCTCATGAACTAATTTATTAACCAGTTTAAACTAGTTTGAAACATTTAAGAGACTATCAGATTACACATGCGTCGATAGTTAGAAAAAACGAAGGGGATTTTTTTTTCATCATCTCAAAAATGATCCAACTCCAAGATTTTGTTTGCCAGCTAGAAAAATTGAAAATGAAAGTTAAAAAAAAATTATACAATAGAGAAATAAAAAGAGATACTGAAGCCTCATGATTGTTTCAAACTGGTTTAAACTGCTTAATCATCCAAATTAATTAAGACAAATAATGACTTTAAAATAGTAATGTCCTCATATAATAACTTGAATTTTGCCATCATAGATTTCATTTTTATTTTATTTTTATTATTTTCCTGCATTACTGATTTATTTTATTGGCTGCTTGAAAGAAATACTTTTCTCATTTTTCAAAATGTGAATGTCAAAGTTAATAATGCCTTAAAGCCACTAATTTTTCATTATTTTTCTTGAAGTTATTAATGAAACCTTTGAAATAGTTTTTTTTTTCATTTCGAACTTCATTACCTCTTTTTATAATTATTTGTTTATTATTCTACTTTATCTGCTTGTTTCAAATACAATAGAGAGTTGAGTTCAAGAAACAACTCATAAGAGAGCTTTAAATAAAATTCAGAATAACTTACTGCCTAAGCAATTGTAAATATCAATTAACATTTCAGAATTCTTACTTTATTGAAACCATGGGAATTTACGGAACGAAAGCTCTTTGGACGAAAGAAATTAATTAACTTTTTTTAAAACTGCAATTGAATTCGAACTTCGAAATGTTCTTCTTTTGATTATTTTCAATGTTATTTTTTATATTATGTTAGAGAAAGAATATTGGTTGTTTATTAGATTCTATGGACATTCGAAACATATTTTTTGCCTTTAAAAAATAATTTTTATTTTAGAAATTGTCTTAATATATGAGAGCTTTTTTACACCTTTAGAATAATTACACTCCACTGAAGTATAATTATTACTTAAAAATTCGACATGTTTTATTTGAAAAGTTTAACATTTTTGTAAATATCCAAAATATATTTTCAATGAAGGAAATAATTTCTTTCTTACAAATCGTAAAGATAATAGGTAATTTCTTACAATATGAATAATGCTTTTGATTTTTTATATACATATTCGAAAAAATATATATCAAAATAATAGTTATCACAAGCATTCAGAATACATATAAACTTGCTATCGTTATAAAGAGGCACTGTGAAACAATTTTTAAATGAGAAATATGGACGTTTTTAAATTTTTCTTGATTTAAGTTGTAAAAAATATTTTTATATTTAAATTTCTAAAGTTCTAATATTTTCATTATTCAGGTATTTAAATTAAATTCCATGAGTATTCAATCTAACATATTATCAGTAGTTATGAATCCGAGTGATATATATAATGATATTTTAAATTAGAATTTTAATCGAATTAATTTCTAAAATTTTAACTTAATTTAGCCCATATTAAAGTGATTCTAAAATATTCTTTCATTTCCTAATCCCATTTGATCTGATCCATTTTTCTTCGTAATGGATTCTAGAGAAGCTTTGTTAAAGTACTGAATCAGCTAAAAGCCGACATTTTCCCATGTTCCGCTTGAAGGGGTAGAAAAATTTGCTGGAAACAAATTCTTTTTAAAAATTCCCTGTGTTTCCCTTATCAGACTTGGCATGAGTCAAAATTCCTATTGGAAACTTAAAAGTCTGTTAGAATTGTGCAAAAAATATTTCCCTATCACTACCTTATATTATAAAAGAGAAGGGATAACTCATTTTTCACTTCTTGCCTAATCTGTTGCTGTGAGAGGACGTGCTTTGTCCATGCCTTCTCATAAATATATTATACCTTCCCTAGGATGGATTAAAACGAATCTAAAAATGAAAAGTGACTTCTCTGTCTTAGAACCTGCCTTCTGATTCAAAATATATATTTGGGTACATTAATTTGTTGTCGCAACTATTTATTTATATAAATCTAATGTATATAACATTTTGTAACAACATTTACATATTTATTTATAAAAATTCATTTTAGAGGTTTGTTTTATTAATGCAGCCCAAAAAATAAATTTTTAAAAAATGATTTTAAAACGATGACTTTTTTTTACGATTCAAATTATAAAAATGTTTGTGTCTTCATGATCATTTCTTTATGCTTTAATTTAAAAAACGAAAACTCATTGCATAAATTTCTTACATTTTGTAATTGAAATAGTTAAAAATACTTGCATAAGCATTTATGACGACATAAAGTTGAAATAGATGTCTAAATTATGTTCGAAATTTTTTTTCATTATTTTACTATATATGGTGTATGCATATACAATTATATATATATAATCATTATTGAAATTTTGTGATTAATATGTATTATATACATATATAATTATATCAGGTAATATTACCGGTGTACATTTTGTTATGATTGTATATTTTATTATATGCAATTTCATTTTTAAAATAACATATGTTCTTAAATATTTCATTTGTTCCTAAGAAAAGTATTATTGACTCATCAATTCATAAAAATGTTCTTTAGATTATTATAATTTCATGTTATATTATTTTTACATATTTAATTTTTCGTATTATCCTTGTGTGTAAAAACGTATAAAAGTTTTCCTACTATTAAATGTTCTAAACAAAATTTGATCAATATCATTAAGTTCTTTTTCCCTTCCCACAACTGGAAAATATTTTAAAATTTTAATGAAAAGCCAGACATTTCTTCCCACACTTCACATATCGAAATATTATTAGTTTTATTCATATAATCATAGGAATCAATATAAGAGTATTTAAAATTTCTGAATAATAATTAAAGGCAAGATATAATCGAAAAAATATATTTTGCTGAGACTAAGCATTTTTCGTAAATGAGCTCACTGACAGTAACGCTCTTTTAATTATAATACCAAATGAATTCCACTGCCTTGTACAGAATCTCTGTATCAATTTTAAAGACAAAAACCTTCTAAATTGCTTATTATTAAACATAAATCTAAGTAAGAGCTCTAAAATTTTTGAAACAAATTCCATTAAAATGCTTTATTTCTGAGCCTTTTACACAACAAAATGCACAATCAATTCTCCGGAAGAAATTTTTCCCTCGCTAACGATATCGAATTTAAGAGGCAACTTCATCGTCATCGAAAACATTTTCTTCATCGTAATCGTGCCAATATTATAGTCTCTTCGAAAATTTTCTCTGTTCCTCATTAAGGAAAATCTCCGGGGTCTCGAAAGACTCACGAAAGTCATTATTATTGTTATTATCAGGAATATTGTTTAAAAGAAAGCTTTGGATAATAATGATGGCAGAGTGAGCAGAGCTTTCTAGGGAGGAAAAAAAATAATTGAAGCTAGTGAGATGCGCTTAAGCCTTTTCTGCTGGAGATTGCACCGCCTGTTTTATTGGTGGCAAACAATTAGTGACGAAAGAGTAGTTCTGAAGATGACTTTACTAAAGCTAAACTCATGGATATTTATCTTTCTGTGCATGACAACGGCATGATATAATCATTTTCTTGGGGTTTTAAAAAAGTTGTGAACTTACATGTTTTTAGGATTATTTATTACTATGTGTTCCTTCTTGGTATATAAAATTAGTGGTACTCAGTAGCAGACTTTAAATTTGTCTAAAAGGAGCTAGCAGCTCTTTGGTTTTGAAATTGCATTCTCAAAACTCATTCATTAAAATACCTCATAAGTTTTAGTTTTGATATATTTATTGCCATTATTTGCTTATTTACTAAAATACACCCTAGTATTCTGATTTTGCCTTTATATTTGCATTGAAATATTAAAGCAAGCATTTACCCATGAAAGTCAATAGATTAAAAAAACTAATTAAAAGTTTATAATTGGGTGCTCCCTGATTTATTGGCATTATTTTGACGTCAAAACTGGCCCCGGCAGTCGATAACCCAACAGTAACGTGAATGAAAACAAAAAAATTGAGGAAACCAAAAGTAGTGGTCCATCAATGAAGTTTTTCGACAGTCGAAAGGGCCCCCAAATCTAGACTAGAACTAATTACTGGTTCTGTAAGTGAGAGAGATGTCTTAGCATAAATGAAATTATTGCCAAGAGTCATTTTCTTTACTCACCTAGGGTGTCTTCTCTCTCCCATGATGTTGGTCGATATTATACGCGATGTCTGTTAGTTCCAGTTAACAAGTTTTTAAACTCTAAAGGTCATTTATCCAATGATGGAAGGTCATTCTGTCCGAGATGTTCTTTAGATATATTTTCCCATCTACCTATTTCCAATTCAAAGCTCCAAATCCCACAATAAGAATATTCTTCGCTTATATCTTCAAAATCTAAATATTGAATCAATTTTTCACATTCTGCAGCCAGTTTAGGAGATTTAACGATCAACTTTTCTTCTTAAATTACCAAATTCTCGTTCGATCTTACTTCTCACTTTTTCTTCATCCGATATCGCTGAGCGCACCATTACATTTAAAAAAATACAAGGCATTATTAATAGGTTTTGGCTTAGATGTTTAGACAATTGCTAGCTGAAAAATGAAAAACAAATCCGTTATTCATAAAAAGTTCTTTCTAGCGCTTGACCACAAAAATGTAGTTTATTCACTTCATTATGAGAGAAGGTTATATTTCGGGGTCAAAAGCTCATAATTTATGCAGATTTTTAGACTCCATACTTTTATTTGAATAGATTCATTTTGTGAACAGTGCGAATTTATTTGTTCAAACTCAAATTAATGGAGGATACTTCCTTATGGAGATTTATGGAGAACTCGCGTAAAGCTCTCTAGAAATAAAGAAAACGGAGAATCACAGAAACCCAAACAAGAAACAAAATTTTCAGCAGAAATAAAGTATACCATAAATGAATTTTTGTGTTAAAAATCCATGTATTTTTAGTGGCAAAATATCACATATTGTTAGCAATCATCATTGCATCTAGGTTCTTTCAGGTTCCATGTTCGTTAATCTCTAGTAAACTTGATAGGGACCATAAATTTAAACACGTAAATATATAGACTACTTATTTTAATACGTTAAATAATCTATTGAATTAAGATTGATGAGCCAATGAATTATTATTTACAGCTTTCGTCGTAACAATATCATCATAGGAGGAATAAGTTACATATCTGTGTTCTGAATATACTGAAATTCTTCCCTATATATGGTCACATTGTAATCATAATACTAAGATGATGATTTATTTTGAAATTGTATGAGGAAAGCGAAGGAAGAAAGTTGAATGTTGGTTAAAAATGATCTGTAGTACTTTTCCGTTATACGGGCGCAAGATGTCGCCAATGTGAGCCAAATGTAAATCAAGTCGCTAAGTGAAGCGGAGGACAAAACAAATGTCACCAGTGTGAAAAAAACGCCAACAAGGTTTCCAAGTGTAACTGCTTGAAATTTGACGCAATTTTGCATTTTTTGTTGAATTTTGGCCTATTTTTCACCCTTTCTGTCTAACGATTATTTGGCGACTTTTCAGCGATTTTTTACTTGCACACGTATAACGGAAAAGTATCTGATCTGTTAAATTTAATAGTGCTTTAGCACAATTTTCATCCTGATATTGAGTGTAAATTTCAGATATTTGACCGTCACAAATTATAACACTTCACGTTTGGTAGTCCAGTATAGCCAGCGAATGGCTCTTGTACCAATAAACAAAAACAGAAATAATACTGATTCAAATGCATAACAATCATTCTTTTTCTCATACTTCGTCACTATTTCCTACCAAATCTTCCGGATGGAGATGTGATTTAGGAGTTTTGCCAGTTGATAGAGTGCATTAACAGGGATCGATAGCTCCATCGGAACTTGAAGCCGTCCGTTATGCAGGACCACCCTATCACTGACACCTGCAGCGTCCGACCATCACTGATTTACGGTTCTCCCCTCTCGGCCCACTGAAATAACCATATTCGAATTTCCATCGGATCATTCTATTATTTGCAACGGAGAGCGCCAACTAACCAGATGACGGGGTGCAGTTCTATGCATAGAAAGTGCCAGCTAATAATGGATGGAAATAGGAACTATTTCGGGTTAGCGTGATAGTGTGAAATACAGTGACAATAAAGCGGCATTCCTTCTGTGTCTTTTGAAATGTAATTAGTGTTCGCAGTGAAATACGCAGTTTGGATTGATTGCTAAATTGACTTGCACATTTTTAGAGAGAAACCAAAGCACAGAATTGATTTTGCAGATGGGTGCATTGCTAAAAATGCTATGTAGACGAACAAGACAAAATGTGTCATGTGCTTGATATATCAATTTTGTATTAATTCTTTATTTATGATAACTGTACTTAAAATGGGCATCATCATTTAAAAAACGTTTTTGTTAATTAAATTGAGGGTAATTTTTTTAAACCTCAAACTAAGTATATTCTGAACAGCCGGCGTCCTGGCATAAGGGTAGCGTGTCTTCTCGGGATCTGAGCGTCCCGGTTGGGGCATGGTTGTTATTATTTGTCCCATCTGTGAATAGTGTGAATGTGTCACCCTGTAAAAAAGGGGTTGTGAAAGCGAATGTGAAGCATGAAGTAACTATGTCGTACTCTTGACCCTAGTTGGCGCTGAGGAAAAAAACAAGAGACGTTATATAGGCTTAAATTGCTGACATAAGTAAAAACAACAATAACATATTCTGGACATGGTATATTTTCTGTAAATACACTATGTCGATATTTTTAAAAAGAAAAGCTTGATTTGTCAGCATTGCGCTGAAGAAAACTTTATAAATCAAGAAATGAAAGCTTGTGAACCACGTCAAAAACGCAGACTCAGATAGCCAAGAAATTGGTTGATTTCTCTTTACGTCAAAGAACTCTTCAAAATTCTAGTAATTAACTCTTCTATTAAGGGTTTTTTGTCAAAATAACTTGTCTTTAGTTCTCTTCTTATGTAAAAAATTAACATACAGTTACTGTATTTAATGTATTACTGTGAGTAGTGTGAATGTACCACACTGTAAAAAGGGGGTTGTGCAAGCAATGTGAAGAATGAAGTAACTATGTCGTACTCTTGGCCCTAGTTGGCACTGAGGAAAAAAATAAGGGACTCTAATTTAGGCTTAAATCGCTGGCATAAGTAACGACAACAATAACATATTCTGGACATGGTATATTTTCTGTAAATACACTATGTCGCTATTTTTAAAAATAAAAGCTTGATTTGTCAGTATTGCGCTGAAGAAAGCTTTATAAATCAAGAAATGAAAGCTTGTGAACCATGTCAAAAACGCAGACTCAGATAACCAAGAAATTGGTTGATTTTTCTTTACGTCAAAGAACTCTTCAAAATTCTAGTAATTAAATCTTCTATTAAGCGTATTTTATCAAAATATCTTGTCTTTAGTTCTCTTCTTAAGTAAAAAGTTAACATACAGTTACTGTATTTAATGTATATTTAATGCTTCATAATTTAGCTTGTAATGTAAAAATGTATCTATTTTTTCCTGGACCAAAATGCATTCTCTCTAGAGGTTGTTTTTCACAATTGTCCGATATCATGAAGTATCATTTGTCCGTTCGTACTAATGAGGTTGTTCCTGGATGGCCCAATCAAGTCGGAGTATTACTTGCATTATGCTAAAAATGAATTTTTATATTCTATTTTAATGATACAGATTAACTTGATCTAGAAGATCTAATGCAGACATATTTTTGAGAGAATATCGTGAATTTTTTGAGTGAAATTTTTTTCTATAAATAAGCAGGTTGTAGCTTCCTTTGTGAGCATATTAAAGCTAGGGAATCGAGTTACCTCTACTTTTATGATGTGGTGTATGTCATATGGGAATGTTGTATTGTGCCCTTTTCAGTTGTGACCTTTAATACTTCAACAGCAATTCCTTTTCTGCTGTTGCAATGGCAGATATTAATATCTGAGTAATATTAAGATATAACTGTTGATATAAGTGAATCCTTAAAAACTTATAAACGTTTTTGTAATAAATTAAAACACCACATGCCAAATTGTAATAGTTTTTTCATAGTGAATTTCCATAGTCAGAGACAAGTTTGAGACTTATTTAAAAACTATCCTCTGTTACTTCCTTTGATCACGCCAGAGACATCTGTTAATTTGCCCATTTCCCAGCTATGTGAAAACTTCTCTATTTTTAGCTCATTCACTGTTGTACACAATATAGGCGCTATCAAATTCTATACCACATTCGAATGAATTAGAAACATAATAATAATTTCAGAAGCTATAAATAATCACTTTCTGAATATGCATTTTGCGATGGAATGAAAAATAAGAGTTGTGAGAATTTTATTTTGGAATCCCCGTGATGTGAAATACAACTTGAATTATGTGCTCGTGATCAAGGGAACTGACATCTGCAATCGTTTTGTACTGAAACAAAATATTAAGTCTTCTTCAATAATGTTTTTCAATGTGTCTAGTCGTTTGTAATCGGTCCAATCATTACTAATAGTTTTGTATATACATGTTTCATTTGATGCGCTTAAAATTCTGTAATAAAATAATACATATTTTTTAATTCCTATTAGTATCAATAAGTACAATAAATCCTCCATATCTGAATATCACTGCAATTTTGAAGCTGTGATGTGTGTCAAAAAATATATATATTCAACTTCGGGTTTTTACAAACATAATTTTGTAACACCATTTTTATCGTCTGTTGTTTGGCTTGTCTTATGTGTTTATATAGAATGGTCATTTTAATGTTAGAAAATTGTTTTGCTTTTAAATATTATTGGGACAATAATCGACATAAAAGCGCATATTCCATTTTATTTCATGTTTTTTTAAATGCATGCAATTAATTCTGCAGCATTTCTTTTTCTTTAATTTTCTTTCATTAAGTTTTATCTTCATTTATTCCAATCATTCATTTAACTGGAAAAATGTTTCACTAATGATATTATAAAGACAAAAAAAATTCCAATGTACATTCCATTTATTAAATCAATTTGGTATACATTTCTGTTAGAATTATTCCATAACTAGTACGAATAAAAATAAATAGAAAATAGAATTTTATTGCAAATAAAAAAATAAATTAAAAATAAAATTTTATTGTAAGTAAAAATAAATACAAAATAGAATTTGTATTGCTAGTAAAAATAAATACGAAATAAAATTTTTTATTGAAAGTCAAAACAAATTCAAAATATAATTTTATTTTAAGTAAAAATAAATATGTAGAATTTTATTGCAAGTAAGAATAAATACGATGTAAAAGTTTGTTTCAAGTAAAAAATCAATGCAAAATATATCAATTTTGAATTGGAAATGCACTTTTAGTGTATGAAAATGTAATAAAATTTAAAATACTTGGTATTAGATTTGTGTTAACTTTTATTACATCCCAACCATCCCTAAAAATATTAAAGCACATCAGTGGTTTATAAAATATGTAAAAACACAAAAAAAGTCTTCCGGATTTGATAAAAATAACTTTTGTAAAAGTATTCATTTCAAAACTCAAATATTCTGTTTGACATTAAATTAAGCCTACTGTTAAAAACGACGAAGAAAGGAATATTTTAAATATTGTAAAGATAAAATATCACACACACAAAAAAAATCACTGTTTTTTGATTGATTGAACTCTTTTAGATAAAAATCTAAATAGTTTCTTTAAATCGATTAGCGGCATGAAAGCATATTCAGATGAAGAATTAGGTTAAATGGAATAACATAAAATTGTAAAGAAAAATGTAAAATACTTTTTTAAAAACATTTTTCTTCCTTTTTTTAGCAGCAAATTGATTTTTATACTAAGAAACTTATAAATAAAATATATTAAAAATAAATTTTTAGAATTTGTTTTCAATTTGAAAAGTATGATCATGGAAAATATTTAATCGGGATAAATTTTATGCAAAAACTTTTTTTTGCGGTTATGATATAAATTTTTTTCTTTGAATGTATCGTTTGATCATTAAGTTTCTGTTTATTCGTCAAAACAAAGAAAATAAAAATTTGTTCAAATATTGTTTTTAATTTATAACAGTTATATTTCTTTTATTAGAGTGAATGTTATCTACATTTCACAAAAATCAAATTCTATATAAAAGGTATTTAATTTAAAAGAGTTTTTAAAACATGCTTTCATTAGGGTACTACATAGGAGAATTTTTTAAATAGGAAATGAGAGTATTAAATATATTTTTTTTATTGTAAAACTCGCATTTTCTGCTTTTTATATTGATTTCAGTCTCAGTAAAAGTGCACTATCAAGAGGAGATATTAATTGATATCTTATTTTTAAATCAATTTAAGAATAACTGGTTATCAAGCTCTATAAATATTAAAATATAATATTGTAATAAAAAAAAATGCGTTTAAAACTATTTACTAGATTTTAAAATTAGAAATAAAATCGGAAAATTAAGGAAAAAACGCTGTCTGTCAAATTTTACTAATATAGAAAGTGAAGTAAAATAAAACATTTGTAATTATACTTATTCGGATACTAAGATTTATTGTAGATTGATGTTGAGTTAACACTCTATTTATTATAAGACAGCAAGTACTTAGCGTATGCGTAGAAAGGGACTGATTTATGTTTATCACAGCTTTATAAGATAATTCAAGCAGATAATTGGCAGTTTTGGCGTCCCTAATTTTTCTTTTTCCCTCCATAAAGTATTAAAATGATGGATATTTACACAAAAAACATGGTAAAATGTACATAAAAAAAGGTCAACATACATAAATTTGGAAAAATATAGAAAAGAAAGGTGAAATAAAAAGAAAGGGAACTCAACTTCTCATCAGAAAGAACATAAAGCAAAAAATGTCGGAATTAATAAATGATAAGTGACCATTTTTTTTCACGCCAAAAAATATCACCGCCAAATTCGACAAATGTATGCGCAGTAAAAAGAAATACAGTACAGCGGCTTTTAGTTGTCCCGTTTGGACAATTACTTGCCACGACCGAACAGCATTTTTCAACTTTTCTGCGGATGCGCTGTCTACTTGCCGTCTTGTAACTGGCTGAGTGTTAACCCAGCATATATACACATGCATTTAGTGTTAATTGTGTAATGCAAAATCCATTATTTCTCTAAATAGTTTTATTTTGTAAAATAATTTTTCCATAATTTATGATTAAGGTGAAACAGTATTAATAAGGGAACATTTTATATTCCTCTTGATCATGTTTTAAATTTGTAAAGCCTACTTTGTGTTATTTTGGAATTATTATTACGAATGAATTTCGTGATTATATTTTATTATCTTAAAAATGGTACCCAAATCAATGCCTTAAGAAGGCTTGATTGGCCCAGGATTAGGAAAATGTCGATTTTTTTAAAACTATTCCATTGAAAAAATTCACAGATCTACCAGTTTGATTACAGAAGATATAAACGTTCGTTTATTTATTTCTAGATTGAAGTATCAAGAATATTTCTTAGAATATAATTCCTTAACACCAAAGGATTGTATAAATAGAGACCAAAATTTTTTACAGTATATTAATAGACGTAAACAAAACAAAATATTGTTATTCATGTCATTTTAATCCCTTCGAATGTCAAATCAAAAATTGAATTTTATGAGGAATCTGTGAAATTTTTGTTGAATTATTCCTTGAGATATTATAAATTAGGAAAATTATTCTGTTGTAACCGTAAGATTTAAATGATGAATGACTTTGTTTTCTGTACTTACATTCTTAAAAAAATGCTTGGTTTCAGTAAAAAAAAAAGGTTTTTTAATATTAATTGCAGTTCAATCATTTCCACTTTAATTTAATTTGAAATGTTACAGGAGCTGACAGAAAATTAAGAAAACACGCTAAGACTTAATACTTATATAATAGCATTTATAAATTATATAACTATCAAAATTTGAAATTTAAAATTATTTTGATGAAAGAAAAGTTGTATAAAATATTTGATTGTGACATAAAAAATTTTAACGAGCAATTAGATTTGTGAACCGGCTGGTAGGCAAAAGATGCTAGTTAATAAATAAAATTAGACATTTTTCAGGAAATTTGAAAGTCATTTGTAAAGGTTTAAAAATTTAGAAACTAAACTCCTATCGTGTTTGAATAACTTTAGTATGATTTTACGATGGAATATTAAAATTAGAGTCACTTGTATTTATTCATATGTAGTATTGATTTATATTTAGTTTAAAAAACATAAAATAAAATGTAGTGTCCAAGAAAGAAAATGAATGATATATATATTCTGAATGTTTTTCCTGCTCGAAAGATTCGAATTCGTATTCAATGACCTTTTTAACAAACGTTGCGGAACATGGAAAAGGAATTGTCAGGCAAGTAATTCTATTCATGTTTAAGCTCCTCTTATTTTCTGAGGTCTTGTTGTGACAGCGGAAAAATCTTTACTCCAACAACTGAAAAAGGTCCCAAAGACTTATGATAATAATGATCTAGACTACACTCAAAACGTATTAAAAAAAGAAAGAAAGAAAAAATAAAAATCTAATAAAAAATAAATCCCAAGTTTTATGTATTTTCACAGAAAAAAAGAAATGCACGTATTTATTCTTTTTTTATTTTTAACACGGATAAAAATTGTTCTTTTTCATTTTAAGAAAGCGGAATTGCTGCTATTTTGAAAATGTATGATACCATTCCGCGCTTACTCGCGTGAAAGTTAAGGTTATGTATTGAAGGAGAAAAAAGATTGAAAAGGGTTTTTCATTTCAATTCCAAATGTGTAATCTTGCTTTTCTTCTATTCAGTCTTTAGAATTTCTTAGAAAATTTCGAACACAAGAATTGCAACTTGAGCCACACTGCCTTGCA
>JAPMOQ010037223.1:1737939-1817622 GCA_026543055.1 Argiope trifasciata | reverse complement strand
TTAAGATAACTTAAGTCATACTGTCTTCCATTTTTCTGTTTGTTATTAGTTCATATAATATTCAGGCTTATAAAACATAAATTCAGAATTAAATTTTTAGTTTTGATTCTGTTTCTCTATCGTATTAATTTTTAGTTTAATTTTAGTGCTAATTCAAATTATTCTATAAATTTTTTGAACACTTTTATTATAATAAGAAATACCTTTTGCCTTTACTCAATCTAATTCTCCTACTTTAGGATTAGATATTTAGATAACTTGATCCACACTGCCTCCCACTTTTTTGTTTCTTATTCGTTTATATGATAAAATATAAATTTTTTCAAGAAATTTGGAATTTAGATTTCAGTTTAATGATTCTACTTCTGTATTGATTTTTTTTATTTAAATTTTTGGTGTGAATTCATAATATTCTATGAATTTTCCCTTTGAACATTCTCTAATAAGTTACAACTTTTAGCTATAATTAGTCTTATTCACTATTTTAGGCTTAGGTATATAAAAATTTTAAAAAGTTTAATTAAGAAGCATAAATTATTCCTAAATTCCAAAATGTTTAGGAGGCATGTAACAATTTTTATTCCTGTCCACCAAAAGAAATGAAAATAATGTAACGCATACATGAACTTTCAAGTTCATAGAATCCTATGCAGAATTCAGTTCTTTGCTGCTTATTTTTCACTGGAGCCATTCCATTTTGAATCTTTTCTGTATTCAAATTTATATTAATTTTGAAGGAATTGCATGCTTTCTTAATTTTTTTAAGCTATGGGATGGAGTGTAGTAAGTTTATATAGATGCTCGTTTACTTCAAGTTCCTTAAATTTTCTAACAATTTGAAAAAAAAATCTGAGTGGATTAATTGAAGTTATGTTGCCTATTTTTATCTTTAATACATGAAATAGGCATAGAACAAAAAAATTCTAGATTTGGAACTCTATCCCTTGGAAAAAGTACCGTGTAAACGAATCTACAGCATGTAAAATCCGCCGAGACCAAATGCCATCCCCTTAGTTTGAAGCATATATATATACAGGGGAGATTGTTGGTGTCGTCCTTGATATCTGACTATGGCCCGAAATAGCCTTCCATTTGTTTCGAAGAAAAAAAACGCAATCTCAATCACAAATTGACTACTTCGAACAACTGAAAGGCACACAGATGAAACGAATCACCGCGATTGAACTCTGGTTAAGCTCTAAGGATCATGACCGGCCACTATAAAACCCTTCCGACGGAAAGTATGGGAGGGTGTTTTGTACCCACCAAGGTGGAGAGAACTAGCCATCCTGTTGGAAGCAACTCATTCTTATTTATGAAATAACCACCACTCTAGGGGGAGAGAAAGGAAACGTAAATGTAACTAAATAGATAAATTAATTAACTTGCATTATTTATTTCATTCTAATTTCAAATGCAAATTTATAAATATAAAATCAAAATACAAATGTAAAACAGAATTGTATTTAGTAGAAACAAATGTAAGGATTTTTAAAATGTAATTTTACAACAATCTTTTTTTAATTAAATTATAATTATTGATTTGAATCGATTCCATATTCTTAAAGATCAGTTATTTTTGATACAGTTTCAGTTTCTGCGAATTTCAAAGATTTCAGCAAGTACTTCATTTTCTAACAGAATAAGTACTATTTTCTTTTCTAATTAAATAAAACTACAAATTACGCATTTTTCGTTGGCAGTATTTGAAATTAAATTATTTTATTTATTTTATTAGCCAATATAAAATGGTATTGATTCATTAAGCTTGCACAATAATATATTCATCAAAATATTAATCCCATTCTATAGGTGTAACTCCTAGACAGAATTCATATGAAGATTGTAGTTTTGAGGTTTATTCTTACATTTTCCTTCTAGTATTAGCTTGGCTGAACTGCTCTTTTAAAACTTTAATTATTACAATTCTAAGAACTCCCATCCATCCTGCTTGCACTACCAAATGCTTCCATCCCTTTCGAAATGGTCAATGCCTAAAGCCAATGCCAGTATTTCCTGGTGTTTACAAACTTCTCCCTAGGTTGTCAAACAAATCTGCAAGGAATCACTCTGGCGCAAGAGGAACTGTCAGTCCCCAGAGAGAGAGAGGTTGAAATGTTCTAGAAACAAGCCATCAAAACAAAACTCAACGCTAAGCCGGATGAGACGGGGACTTCAATCTATTCCTCTTCCCTTAATCCTGGGGTGGAGGAAGTGGTCGAGGGAGGAAATGACCTCCTCCCTGCTGGGGATTTAAAAAGATGGGTGCAGGGGAGAGAAACCTCATTGCATCCTGTCAGCAGACGATCAGCGTTTGTCTTGTCCACTAACTACCGACCCTTAGATGGGGAGGCTGTTTCCAACTTTCCAGACCAAAATAATGTTTATGAGATAAACATGAGCGAGGAAGTGAGGATAAAGATGATCATTTGGTGTCTAGCTTATTTGATGCAGTGCCGTACTGGTCTTTTAAGAGGGTAAAATTTGGTGGATCTAATGAAAGGCTGTTAAAAACATATACTCTTGTTTCGAAACAAATCTTCGATTGGTTAAACCATCAGATGGATTATTTTGTTGTATTTTGATGGCATAAAACTTTGTCCACTAACAAACAACTTTTGATAGGGATGCTGTTTCCAACTACTCTCTATTACGAAATGAAACAATGCAATAATTCCCTAAAATTGGCTGGCGTAGTATGATCAGAATTGGCTCTTGAGCCATTAAAATCCACAATCCCTAAAATTGGCTGTGTAACTTAATTCGAAAGTTAAATAAACTATATGACAATAGGAAAGTAAGAACTTCAATCGATCGATGAATTTTTTTTAAAAAAATTTTCTATGTAGAAGACATTTTAACTAATTCAAAATTATAGTACATCATTTTTTCGCATCATTATAAGAAAGCCAAATATGAATTTTAGACGTTTCTCGTTCTGACGACTAGATCTGAATTCTAATAAAAATTATTATTTTGGTTTTGATTGATCGATTACCAACCTTAATCTACCATTTTTCAATTCATCGCACACCTGCAAGTACATGGACTAAAAGAAAATGATCTTTTCGGTGGATTTAATCCTCAATTCAGTATGTATTTGCATTTTTGATGGTAAAATTGCATACTAAAATTCACCCAACAACCTCATTGTGTTTTTCAGTAAACGTCATAGACTTTCATATAACAGATTTCACTATGAATTTAACTGAAATTAACAAATTTATCGATACGACCACATATTACAAATTTTATTTCTATTTCATCACTTTCCAGAGTAATAACATTGATATAATTTGCTGTAAAATGATAGGAAAATATGCTGTTCAGATTCAGCGAAATTAAAAATTTGAAATTTCATCAAATTCTCGCAATGATTTTTTTGGCAGTTAGGACTGTTTAGATTTGTTTCACTTAGAAAACTAGGAAATTAAAACACACACAAATGTTTATGATATCTGCTCATTTTTGTTTTTCATTCTCATTTTATATTCTATTGATTAAATGAAGCCTCAATGCTATGAGAATTTAAGCATTTTTAAGTACAAACCAATCGTGCAAAACGTATTTTTATAGATAAATCATAGATTCTATTCAACTTGAATGGATACGAATAAGTTCCCCTAAATAAATTCCTTTATTGATCTATTGTTGATTCTATAAACATACTGCCAGCCCATATCAGTACAAATAAAATTTTTTAACACGTTGAGAGCCATGTCACTTTCATTCGCGGGACAGTAAAAAGTTCTTAGTCAATATAGAATTTGATGCTGGTAAAACTAAAATATGCTTAGGTCATATCACTTTGTTTTAACATGTTGCTCAGCTCATGAATCACCTGTGATTCATACAAATTATGTAAATACATGTTTTCGTACAAAAATTAAAGGAGAGCAAGTAAATAAGCATTTCATTAGATAGTGGCCTGAATCAGATGCATCAGTTTGGGCAGCGAATGGTAATGTCGAGTCCATGCTTCCACGAAAAGGGGTGCAGTAGCTTCTGAGGGTAAAGACTCATGAGTACTTGAAGGTAGAAGTCTGACTTCCAGCTCAAATGAAAATGAAACACACACACACACACATTCGCTTGCACAACTTCTTTTTTTACAAGGGGGCACATTCACATATCCCACAGATAGAACGACCGTTTCCGAGGCCTGGATCACAGGGAAGACGCTCTACCTCTAAGCCAAAATGACGGCAGAGAAAGTGTAAGACAATATTTATATTATTGTTTTCATCAAGCGTCATTCATTTCTTTTTTTTTTCATTCATAAATATTTCTGCAGTTCAGAACTACTACATTTTTACCTACAGTAAGATCTATCCACTTTGTGGTTCAAATTCAAATCTTAGTTTTGATTGGAGGTATTCTATCTGCCATGTTCTTGGCTTTTCAGAAAATGTCTGCAAAACAATTTCATATCATTAACTGCTTCCCTTACAAGTTTTTTTGAAAAAAATTGCAAAAAATTATCACATTTTTCAATTTTATTACTAAACACAAGGAAATGGAACAAAATAAAATATGTAGATGTTGGCTTGAATTTTAAATTTTTTTTATGCGTGTAAAAGCATTTAATTTTAATATTAGTTTACTATCTCGAGTTATCTCGGGCGAATGAAAAAAATATTAATCTTTGTATGATAGTTTTGGAAACGATGGACAACACAAAGTGATACTCGACATTCTGTGCATTGGTATCTGATTTTTTTTGTTTACCTCTGAAATCTCTTACGGGAGCACAGTCTCATTGGATTTGATTTTTTTTCCAATAGCAGGAATCACTATCTGTGAAATCATCCCTTTCGCTGCCTTGTATCATCGACATTATTTTACTTTTTTTCGACTCTACTATCTTTTTTCTTACATGACTAATCCACAAGCAGAGATTACAATAGGGAAAACAGGTGACCAATCCCTCCAAAAGAACCGCGAAACCAACAAAACTTAAGCAACGATTGAAGATGAATATTTCCTTTCGTTTCCTCCAGGCCATCTAAAACCGTGATAAAACAAATCGTTCTGAGAAATTCTGCTTTACATGAGTTTTCTCGGGATAATAATTAACTGCAATATATACAAACCAGAGGTAACACGGGATGATCAGGCAAGCTTTTAATAAAACATTTTACTTGATGCAAAGCATTCAGGGCATCCATTGGAGTATGCACTTTTTAAGAATGAAGGAGCATTCTTCGCAATATCGCATTGTTTTAGAATGAAGAAGCATTCTTCGCAATATCATTCTTCATTCTTGTTTTTCTAACTCACATGGGGGTCATATCCAGGGTAGATGATAGAGCAGTTGCAAAAGAGTAGCTATCTTCATTGTCGCAGTGACAGCAAACAGCTTTGGAAACGATCATTGATCGTTGTGCATGAAGTATCTTTAAGCGAAATACTCCCCAGTCAAAATGTTGAGAGTTTGGTGTCGAAAAATTTCTTCTGTATTTCGTTTGAAATATTGAAGGTGTCGATCTAAAATTTTATAGAGTTTCTTTTTTCTCCCCTATTTCGATTTTATCCTTTTGGGGAACAGCTGGTTTTCTTAAAATATTGGATATGTTTGATTTGAATTAATTTTTTATACATAAATTGATAGTCATAGTTCAATTCAACAGTTTTAAGCTTCAAGTTAAGGTAGAAATATAAATACCATTATTTTAAATGCCATATATTTTTGTGTTTTTGGTATGCTTGAATTATCTGAGTGGAATCAAAATACCATAAAAATCGTTATCATTTACTTAATTTCACATCTCAGTACACTTTGTTCCATTTGGTGGCTTAATTTCATTACATTATTCATTATGCGCTGTAAATTCCAACATTAATTGGTGATGATGTTGACGTATATGATCTGAGTACATTAGCCGAGTTTTAATGCAATGCTGGTAATATATATTAAATAGAAAGTAAAATCATGAAAGACATTAGATTTATTTCCTAGTGCATTTTCAATCTTTTCAAGCTATGTATATAGATATCACAAAAAAACTGAATCAAATCAAATCAAATGAGAAAGAAATATTTTTAACAGTTTTGCAAAAGAATATAAAAAATAAACATTCCTTACTTTTTACAAATAAAAGAACAGCATCCAATTATATATTTGATGAAATAATGGAGAAAAATTATTTTCATTATGGCAATGAAAAATATTGCAACAAAAATTATACATTTAAAAAAAAATTTGAAGTTGATTTGAAGAAAATTTTGAAGTTGAACTTTAATAAAAAGTGTCCTAATCAAAAATATAATTTGAATATCATTTTAATTTGATATAAAAATGATTTTTAATGGGGTAATATTTGTGAAAGTTACCGTGGAGAAACTCCAAAATCCAACTTCATTTTAAACTAATAAACATTCGAATCGAAATTTTTAAAAATGCTCCAATATGCCCTTTTCATCCCCAGAGAGCGTCAAAACACATACGCACACGTATGTTCACAAACATCCTTATTGCATGTAAAGATGTTCAATTATACCATTATCTCTGACAACATTTTTATTTTTTGAAATTAATTCGAATGATGATAATGATGTCATGTCTGTGTTTCCACGAAAAGTGTCTGCAGTAGCTTCTGAGGGCAAAGGCCTCTGAGCACCAACAGGTCAGAAGTCTGACTTCTAGCTCATATGAAGATGACACACACATTTGCTTGCACAACCCCTTTTTACAGGGGCGCGTTTACACGCCTCACAGAACACAGACGGAGAACAAACATGCCTGAACAGGGGACCTCCAGATCACGGGGAATATGCTAAATATCCCCTACCCCTATACCACGATACCGGTATTTTATTTCAATAAAACTGCCATTTGTTCTATTCTTTCATAAGATTTTTGGTTATCTAAAATTATTTCAGCAATTTATTTTATTGTGAATTTCCTCGTTTTTCCACGTAATTCCATCATTATTTGACCATGGCCTAAAATTACAACGTTTGCTTTAAAACAGGCATCCAGTTACTTCAAATAAAAGATTTTTTTTTTTTTCTAAATTTAACTAAATCATATCAATGAAATGACTTTATTAGTGAATGCATTTTGTAGTTTTTTCAAAGTAATATTTGGCTACATCTATGTTTCGTCTATTTACTTTTTAAATCAATTTTTAGGCATCTAATTTCTCATTGTTTATGATCCATATATGTGATTGTTATACATACATTCGAGTGTAAAAGATTTTTTTTATATTGAATCATATTCTGTAACTAGTATGACTTATGCGCCTGCTGTTTTGAATTTAATATCAACTGCATTTGAATGTTTCATGCGAATAATAAATCAAACAGTTCAAAAGCCATCAGTTAAATGAATGAAATTTCGCTAAATTATAAACGAATATTTCCCACTGTATTGCAATAACTGTTTGAGGGGATATTTAACATATTTTTGTGCAACTTTGTGTACTCCATTTAAATTGAATATTATGATTGAATCAAACAGTAAGTTCCTTATCAATATTTCATGAAATCATCTCATTAGAAATTAAAATGCTTATGAAAAGTCATTTCGTTGATTAATGGAAATTTTGTCCACGAAAGGTCAGTATTCGCCCTTCAATAAGGTTATTACAAATTCAAGCCAGAGGCCATAAAGTCGGTGAATCAATGAATACTGCTTGCATTTGGGTTCTCTTAATAAATGTGGGACAGACAATTGCAAGTGTCTTAAACTGCCATTCATGATATTTGGTAGTGAGTCACTTGCAAATAGCTGAGAACCATCAGTTGGCGCTGCGGAGCTTTCAAACTATCTTCACAATAAATAATATGAAAGCGACGTTTATGCTTCAATGTCAGTGAATTTCTCGCCAACTTGGCTTGTAAATAAATTGTAATGCATCCTGTTTATTCAGTTTAGAAGGAAATGCATATAATTCTGCTTTTCAATTTAATATATATTGCGAATAGTTTTTAATATGTGCAAAGAAATGAGTGTGAGTGATATATTTTGTAAATTTAATTATTATTATTATTTTGTATTACTTGTGTTTCTTTGTTAAAAAGCATACTGAGGTATGAAAGACTTTCAAACTATTGTAGTTTAAAATTTTTTATTGTAAATGTTCAGATTTTTCTTCTGAAGTCATCTTAAATAGACAATAATAGTGAGCCTATGGATGTTATTTGTTAATGAAGCACCTATTCTATCCACTTCAGATTTTTGGATTTATTTGTAATTTTAATTAGATACTAATGTTCATTATATATTAAAATAATGAACTCGATTCATAAATTTGTATACAAATTTATGAATAATTAATAATAATATTATTAAAGTCAATAAAACAAAATTAATAAATAATTTAAATGCTTTAAATAATTAAAATAATTTAGTTATACAAGTACTAAATAATTTTAATTATTAATTAATACTTAAAATGCTTTTTTAGAACTTTATATTGAGTTCTAAATAATTTAGAAAGGTAAAATTTTTTTTATTGATTTGATAAATAATTTTTATTAAGTGAATAAAAATATAACATCTTAATTTTGTTTCCTTTTTTCAAAGAATTGTTTTAAAAAGATTTTATTATTTTATTTATATTTATTTTAATATATATAAAGAAAATTCAAAGGAATTTCAAATCTTTTATCCAAAACATCGTAGCAAGACAAAAGTAGAAAAATGAAGATTAAAAAAATATTTTGAAAATTTTCTTTTAATTATTAAGCATTGATAGTATGCACAGCCAAGCATGATTTTTAAAAATCTCATGAAAATAACCGCAATTTTTAAAACAATTTAATATATTGTAGAAAAATATGCTTAAAAAGTTATTGAAAAAATTATTTTGTTAAGTTAAAAAACAAGTAATATAAAAGCATTTTCATAAAATTCAATTCCTATTTTCTTATTTATATATATATATCACATTATTTATGATCGTTTGCCTCTTCAGTAATCTCAGAGCTTGGTGATAAACTTGGCAACTTTGGTGACCAAATAGAAATTACCGGAAAAAAAAATTATTAATGAATTAATATTTGAAAAATTAACTGTATTAACATCAAGTGTAATCCACTACAAGTTTTGAAAAATGTGTTTGAAATTGAGTGGATGAATAAAAAGTATTTTATTAAGGATTGAAAAGAACAAGCCTTATAAGGATAGTGTGAAATAATAGCTGGAATTGCATGGAAATGCAGTTGTTGTCAATGAACAGATTCTTTTTTAACATCAGAGCACAATAAAATGATATTTTTAACAAAATTTTATGCTCCAAATATATTTATTCTTACAATTTACTCTTTAATTTTTTTACTCGTTTTAAGCTAAAAAATACTGAAAAAAATGGTTAAACGCTTATAAACTTTTTATAAGTGAGCATTAGTTTTTGCTAAAACTAACTGCATGCTGAATTTGCACATCCGCGCATTATAAAATTTGTTTCATTTTTTTCATTATTCATGACACAAAATTTGTAGATGATATGTCCATCTGTAAGCATTATGATGTGAATATTATATAGAAAAATTTTAAAATAAAATTTTACAGTTTTATTTTTTATATAAATAGTTTGATAAATTAGTTATATTAACTTATTTTATGCTACGCAATCTTTTAAAGCCGTATGATTTCATTTTAAGCTAATGGTGTTTTATTTACTGTTTCATGGTAAGCTATTACCATCAATAAAGGATTATATCTTGATTTTAAACTTTCCTCATAATAGTACCGTGAAAATATTTTTACGTTTGAGAAATTACTCTCCAACGAATTTAAATTCAGGATATCTAAATTTGCAAAATATCTTCTTTGCTATCGTATCTCAACGCCAACAACACACGCCAAAAATTAGGGGGGAAACCATGCCAAGATAATGTATTCCATCTACCTCAGCATCCTAAAAGGGAAGCATTTTCCATTTAATGATAACTTTTAAAATTGATTATATAGATACTCTGATACAGATAATATCCCTTTTTTTTCAATTAATTACTTTGCAATGTTACAAGCATTTTATTTTCCTTGGCTCGCATATGAAAAAAAAAACCGCTTATCTTCAACAATCTATTGCTTAAGCATTTCGAAACAGTGAAAAAAATAACTGCTTCGGGAAAAAATAACCGAGACACACTGATAATACGAAAGGAAAAAAAAAGATTAAAAAAATAATACACCAAGGAGGAGCAGGAATTGATCTGATAATTTATGAGGTTCCTGGTGCACGAGAGAGATCGGAAAAGTTTATCTTCCCGGAACGATATGATCGCGAGAGGCGGCCGGAAGCGTGAGGTACAGAAACAGAATGGATGAGATACCTACTGGGCGGAAGTGGGCAATCGCCTTCATATCCAGATTAGCTTCCGTACCTCATTTGGGAAGCAAATATCACTTCCGGGTTCGCTCCTTTTCCTGAATAGCAAAAATTGATTCCCCCCCCCTTCCCCCTGAAAAAAGAAACTCCAGGTTTTTTTTCTGTACTTTATTTTTTCTTTTACTTTTTACCACTTGCTAAATTTTTTTAGTTCTTTATTTTTCTTCTTTCATCATTCGTATTTATCGTTTGTTTACTTTGGAAAATGTCAGTTTTGATGACTTTAGTGATTTACTTTTACTTCTTAGAGTTTTCTTTTTGTTTGTTGTAATTATAGATTAGTTACATTTTAAAGCTGTTTTGAGAACAATACCGCAGGTTTTCAAACGTTATAAAGTTTTTGGATCGAACCGGTTGTCTGGCTGTGGTGGCTCGGTGGTAAGTTCTTGCCTCAAACCTGAAGGGTTTAGGTTCGAGATCCGATTTCATCGAAGAACTGTCTTGTAAGAAGGGTTTGGTGCACTTTAAATCCATCAACTCCGAAGTCCTCCCATTGGTGTGATTCGGAAGTTAGGAAAGAAGTGCCAGCTTAGATGTCGTCCTCGCCATCTGACCGGGGTTCAAAATTACGCTGTCCTTCCCAAAATAACATTAGGGTTGTTATAAAGCTGAGTGCTAACATAATTGAAAAATCAAATTAGTTTCTAAACTTCTAAGCCACATAATCTCTCTATCTAACGTACGTAGCACAAAAATTGGTCTTATTATTTAATTTCGAAAAGCTAAATCAAACGTAAATAAAAGAATAATCTACTTTTCCGAATTTATTGAATGTTTTTACAGTTGAAATGAATTTAAATTTCACTTAGCTATTTAATGGAGGTGAAAACTATTATTTGGTGAGGATTAGTTTGTCACCAAAGAGTCTATTTTGTAAAAGGAAAGAATATATAAAAGAAATGAAGATAAGGCTTCAAAAAGCATTGCATGTAAATCATATAACAGCATTAAAAATCAATATCTAGGCGAGCAAACTGATCGCCAAAGGTGTTAGTATCATAAAATCATTTGAATAAATATAATTTAAATTGATTTAACGTTCAGAAAGAACTTGACTATTGAAAATGAGATGGTATTATTACTTCTGTACATATGGGAAATCTGCTAGTATTATTTTGAACAGTAACTTTATAATATCAGAACAGTCCATAAAACTGATATTGAAATCATTGGTTATATTAAGATAGTGAATTCTATCTAAAGTATTTGTGTTAGAGGGAAAATATTTTTGAGTTCTGTGTTGAGATCAAAACATAAGTTCAGCATCTAAAACCATTTGTTAATACTCTTCTACACACAAAAGGGAGATGTTTGTTTCAGACAAAAGGTTTAAGTGCACCAATTCTATATTTGCTGTATATCTTTACTGGAAACCGATGATTATTCAATGACAAACATAATTGTTGAAGGTTTAATTTCATGCTGTGGTTAGATATCAAAATGTCATCTATTTTTGCAAGAGTTTGTATATATATTATACAAAATAGTGGATTCAAAGAGATGCCATTAAACCCACTTTTCTTTTTACTAAGCTCCGTTTTAAAAGAACACCAGGTCTGTTTTGTCTTTTAGGATCGTGGCAAGATTAAAAATCCTTAACTTGCGACTTTCATCATTCTTAAAATTTTCAAGATCTTAGCAATCGACAAATTTTTGTGGCCACTTGGTTACACACGACGATCATTCTCTGGATTCAGATCTCAATTTTGATCTTTTATTTCGGAATTCAAGCATTCAAAGCATTCATTGAACATGAATCATATTACCCCACCGTTCTAAAAAAGGAACTATATTTTCCCGAATTTAAGTATTTGTCTTTGATCAAGAATTAAGTTCATCAATTGTTGAATTTGAAACCAATAATATTCCCAAATTTAAGTATTCTCGATCTGTCATTTATCACGAACTATCTTCACCCTCTTTTGAAATTGGAACTATCTGTTCACCAATGTAAGTATTTAGGATCGGTCATTGATCTCGAATTATGTTCAGTCATTGAAATCGGAAGTATTTGCTTCAAAATTTAAGTAACCAGGATCTGTCTTTGATCATAAATCATATTCGTCCACTGTTTAAATCAGAAATATCTGTACCAAAATTTATTACTCAGGATATGTCATTGAACACGAAATCATGTTCAGCAATTATTGAAATCAGAAGTATCTATCCCAAAATTTAAGTACTCAACATCTGTATTTGATTATAAATCATGTTCGTCTACTGTTTAAATAGGAACTATATGTTTCTAATTTCAAATACCTAGGATCAGTCATTGGCCTCGAATCATGCTCATCCTCTGTTTAAATAGGAATTATAGGCTCCCAAATTTAAGTACTCAGGATCTATCACTGATCACGAATCATGTTCATCCAGTGTTGAAATTACAAATATATCTTCCCAAATTTAGGTACTTATGATCTACCTTAAATCTCGAATTATGTTCATCAATTACCAAACCAAAACTGACTGTTAATGCACAGAAGAATGTTTTGAACCATGAATTACTACTGCTGAGATGAAAAATATAGGTTCCATATTAAAATACTAATTATCTGCACTTTATTTAGAAACCATGTTCATTCTCGACTGAGATCTAGATAATCTACCCGATATGCATCTGTATTTCATTTGAAAAATAAATGCGATTTACGCCTTCATTTTTCTAAAGGGTAACCAAGTGCTTAGTGGTGAAAACTGATCCAAGGATTTGAAAAAAAATCTGTTGCATTTTTTTTCCACGCTATTTTTTCCCAGTCTTCGGCAGTCACTGTTTTTTTTGTGTGTGTGTGTGTGTTCTCTCAAAGCTCGCACTTACAGTTTGTTTACTTTGGAAAATGTCAAATTTCAACGCCATGTCAGGCAGTTTTTTATTTCCTGACACTCCCCTTTTTTATAAGGAAAGTGTTGTTCTTTGTATTCCTGTCTGCTGAAGACGTGGTAATATTGAATTCTTCTGGACATACCGAAGATCCCTTCAATACAGTAGGCGGTATTGTCATAAGGATGGAAAAAAAGTTATTTTCTACTCGAGCAGCGTTTGGTTTTCTCTTCCACTTCTCTGACGCGAGAAATTCTTCTTACTGGCAGAACTGAGAAGTACAACTTTTTTTATATTTATTTTCTGTTTTTATATATATTTCAGAGCAAGCAGTTATTTATGATATATCTTTCTTCTTTGAGTAAAATGGAGGGATAAAAATATATCTTCGATAAAATTTTGGGAATTCACGAAATGTGGAAACGATAGCTTTATGAAAGATACTCGGTTTATCTATGTTTGCAAACTTTTGCTATCGATTTCCAACTCTATGATATATATATATATATATATATATATATATATATATATATAGGAGTGTGTTGTTTGTATCTTATTTTTAAGGTTTCGAGGGTATGCAATTTTCTAAATGATATACATTTTACTGAGAAAATCCTTTTTTGTTATTTAGAAATAGAAAGACTTTATCCTTAATCATTTATAAATTCAGTCATTTTATTTTTATAAATTAGTATCAATATAAATAAAGCAATAACCTTCCTATTTTATTTTTATTTTCATGAAAAATAATAGTCAAGTAGTGCCAGAAATCATTAAAATAACACCAAATTCTTAAAACGACTTGAAACTTGTTTTACATTTACATAGCCATCTTATTTTCGCTCTTGTTTTATTTGCAAATAGTAAAAATCTTATTTTTAAATTTGAATTAGTCTTGACGTGTTTCTAGTAAAAATTAATGCAAAATGTATGCGCCTTTTTTAATATTGCTAAAAATAGTATTAAAAAGACTGTATTAGAAATTAGATTTGAAATTTAAATTTTATTTTAAATTTGAAAATTCCCAAAAGTTTCTTTAATTAATAAGAATTTTTATTCTGATATAATGTTTAAAATATTCATATTGAAGGTACAGATACATTTTTCCCATTATTATTTTCATATGGAAACTTTTGATTCAAAATCATGAATAGCATTTTTTTGAGAAACTTTTTAATATATAATTTTTGAGGTCTTTTACACTTTTCAGTACATCAGTTTTGAGAAGGAAAAAAGCCAATTTTTTTGCTATATTTAAGTATTCATTGCCTTGAAATTCTAAAGGATAGTGTTTATTTTTTACAAATAGTTTGTATTGAATTTAAATCAATTTGATTCACATTATACATACATTTGCAGAGTTAAAAATATATTATTTGGCTTCAAAATGTTTCAAATTTTTTTTCAGTTCAACAGGTATAAATGATTGAAACATTTTATCGGCTAAAGTAAATTTTGTATATTTACATTAAAAATGGATTAAGGCATTAAACCATTTAAGAATAATATATCTACATATTATATTTTAGTAATGTGGACAGTATTCAAATTACTGAACGTTATAATGCAAAAAATATCTAGGAATCCGTGAATATCCTTTGACCTTTATCTAGGTATCTACAACAATATCTTTTATGAATATTTTACTTCAACACCATTAATATTGATTCTTTTAGAAACTACATCAGTTTTAATAAAGCAGGTTATCATTCATTGTACATAAAAATCTTTTTAAAACGTTTGATAAATTAATGTTTTCTGGAAAGATAATGGTGTGTCATTATCTGATGGTATTAAATCACCTATCATAGAAAATATATAGGAGAGCTGAACCTTTAGTTTGGAACATAGTAGCGTGATAATGATTTAAGCTTTATTTATGTAGCTTTATTATATTTCTTAAATTTTCTCTTAATTATGTAGCAATGATAATGTTTTTCACTAAAATTATTTTTTCTTGCATCGTTTCACTTGCGAGTATAAACTCAATAACTAAATAAATTATATAGTTACAAACTATGTTTCAAAAATTGGAAATTAGATTTTAATTAAAGATGCAAAGATAATTTTTTGGCAAGAGTGATAATTGAGGAAAACCTAAAAATGTGATTTTTTTTTATTAAAAAATCTATATAAAATTAAAAAAGCTTTCTTGCACAGCACTTACTATTATAGAAGTAACTAGGTGCCAAATTTCTTAACTTAGTCATTGGTCTGCCTTGTCGAACCCTTTCAAACGATTTCATCATTTTGTACTTCGTATTTAATGACAGCACGCCATCCTTAAAGCAATGTTATATTTAAATTCATGTATTACAATTCATTTTCATACACTGCATTTTAAAGGCAATGCCATTTGACCCCTAATGCACATTTCTACAAAAATATTTACATTTTAAAGTAGGATTAGGGGTTAAATTTTTACCGTAGAAGAATATGTAAATCATTTATTAATTTTGCCGGCGTCCTGGTATAAGGGTAGCGCGTCTTCCCCGTGATCTGGGCGTCCTGAATTCGATTCCAGGTTCGAACATGGTTGTTCTATCTGTGAGGCGTTGAATATGCCCCCTGTAAAAAGGTATCGTGCAAGCGAATATGTCGGTCTTCTTCATATGAGCCAGAAGTCAGAGTTTTGCCCTCTGTGTGCTCAGGAGTCCTTACCATCAGAAGCTACTGCAACCCCTTTCCATGGAAATATGGATACGAAATCATCATCATTTATTATTTTATCTTTCAGTAACTGAATTTCAGTATTGTAAATGGAACATGCCCTTGATCATTGAATCTTAATAGCTTAAATACTATTTCCATAAAGGACATTAAAGTGATATGTTTACACAATTTTCTTCTGCAGCTTATTATAATAGAAGAATCTGCTATCATAATGAATAGTTATCGCTTTATTCAAAATAAGAGTTACATTGTCGTAAAATGTAGGTCATTAACAAAAATGAAGCACATTTCGGTATTTTTTTACTATTTTGTTATTGCGGTATATTTATTTGGTTCAGGCTCTAATTTCTCATGTATTAGTGTGGAATAATTTCGAAATAGAAAGAAAAAAAAAATATCAAGAGAAAAATACTTAATCTAAATATCAAGAGAAAAATACTTTTTTGTGCTACATTGCATTTGCTTAAGTATATAATAAAAATAATAAATATCAATATTTCATTTATTTTATTGATCAAAGTACTTATTATATAAAGAATAATAATTTACTTTTTAATGCTTAATTGGTAACAAAAGTTTTAACGTTTGAAAAATTGATGTTTCATTCTATAATTATTATTATTAATTTATTATACTTATAGTTTATTATACTTCTTTATTAAAAATTAGTCTCTTAACCTGAAAGCTGAGGCTTAACCTGATGCTGAAAGTAATTCATGCATCGATTAACAATATTTTTTAACAAAAAAAGGCTAAAATTAAGTCATAGATTTTTTTTATTCAATACATAAATTACTTCAAAAACCTTAAAAATTTAAGTGTTCCAGCTAGTTAAATTAGTATGAAAAAATTTTCGAAACAGAAAATGCTATGAAATTATGTAACAAAAAAATTATAGATTTCTGTAAGTGGAAAATCCTTCTGGAGCTGTTTTATTTGGGGATGGCAATAGGCGCGATCAGAAACTCTAACTAGTTTTAGAAGTGAACACACTCGTGTACAGCGTCATGTGACTGGCCACAAAATTTATCCCATGTTTCCAAAATGGGATGCGACTCATGCTGCTCCTGCCCGCATTTTGACCTGCATCGGTTTCAATAAAGGCCAGCTGTTCTCGAGTCCTGAGGCAGTGTTACATTGTTTGAAGGCGTTCGGGCTCATGGATCTGGTTTGATGTTACTGTCAACATTTTGGGATAAGCCCCAAAATTATACAGTTCAGAGGTTAAAAATAATTTTTCTAATAGAAATAGGAGTTTTGTTAAAAAGTAGATATCATTTTTAAAAAATAAAAATTTACTTGATGCTTATAAATTCTAATAAAGTAATGGATACAGTACATGAAGGGGAGTTTCTGAACTCTGCAAGTATTCTAATCGTGCAAAAGTGAGTCGCTTGATTCTTTAGAAAATTAGGTTAATAATTGATCCAAGCAAAATCTGAATAACTTGTATCTCTATGGGATGTTCCCAAGTTCTTTTTCTCATAAAACGGTATCATTCAAACATTTTTTAATGTTATTTTAACCAGTTACTGCGGAAATGGTTAGTGCACTCGTCACCGTAATTCGTTTATCAAAATAGGTTCAAAAAGGGAAGGGTTTATTACGTAGAAGATGTAGCTCCAACTTGTAGAAATTTACAGTTACATGCACTATCACGTGATAAAAAAATATCAGCGTTAATTTGGTTCCAAAAGAACTCTAGAACTAAGAAGTCCAATTTTATTTCTCGCGTTACTCAAGGGATAGAGCAGTCTGTCTCATTAAAATTTAGAGTTTTTAGCCATTTTTTTGTTACGGTTTTCTGCAAGCTGCCTCCTTTTTGCTGAAAACCGATCGAGAAAGGTTTCTTACCAAACATCTTTGAGCTTTGAAAACGCAGCAAAACATGCTTGTTTATTTCGCAGAACCATAGACAATTAACGCTATCTGTTAATCTTGTTCTGAGGGAAACCAAAAATCGGAAATGAAACCATGAACGGGAAAACAGAGGATTGCACGGATAAATAGACGGAAAAATATTTCACGGAAATCTCGGGTTGCGCAATTTTTTTTACTTCTACGTTGGAAATAGTGAGATACGCAGCAAGAGAATTAAGTTCTATTTCAAGTCAAGCGATGATGCGTATGCACGTCGAATGCAATACAAGTTATTACACTGTAAATTTTTCAAAAACCACAATAAAAAAAAGGATAAGATTTCATTTTTATTAAATAAAAAAATTACCCATTAATTTCTCCAAAATGAAGATTTGAATTGACATGTATATACGTCGTATGCACTTAACTGCTATATAGAGTCACAGTTTTTTATGAGTTTTGAAAAATTGAACGCGCATATACATTCAGATAGAATAATTTAGCATAATACTGCATTACTCAGGCTTTACATCCCCGCCTCTAACATTTTTTATTCGTTTAGAACATTTTTTATTGACCTCCCCAGATTAAGCTTAAGTGCTAATTAATGTAAGTGTTTTCCGCCAATTTACGCTACCTCCCTCTTAAACCACTGATCTTCTGATCTCTTGAAAAATGTAAAGCGGGATGATATTGTGTTAGTTCGTTTAGACTTAATTGCCACTGTAGAAAGTCTGTTAATTTGAATTATAAATCTAAAGATATTAAAGACATTTCAACTGTGATTCCCGGAGTTCCTTTTGAAGTTTCAGGTTCAAAATGGGGGATGATTTAATATCTTCACATTTAAATGAAGTGGATTTAATACGCAGTTGGCTTGCATATGCATTCATCGAAATTCGGACACAATATTCTCTGATCCTGAAATCTGGTTTTTTTTCACTGAGCCATCAAGATGTTTTGATAGAATGCTGTCAATACATAAAAGAAAACACTTTTGAGGAACTTTAGTTTAAAATAATATTAAACAAAGGTTCTTTATTTTTCCTGCTTCATTCTTTAGCCTCCTTGTATGACATAAAATTTAATAGTAATATTGGAGCAAAAGTTTTTTTTTGCTTCATTCTTTAGCCACCTTGTATGACATACAGTTTAAAAGTATTATTTAAACAAAAGTTTTCTTATATATATTTTCTTGCTTCATTCTTAGCCTCCTTGTATGACCATAAGTGAATACATTTTTAATATTAGTACATTCATTAGAATTTCACCGTCGCTGTAAAAGGAAAAAAATTGCGTTTAATGCATTGTTAAAAACGACTAGCTAATCAAATTTTCTATCTTAAGTCTACAGACGATAATTTCGATTTAAACTGAGAAACAGGGAAATATAGACATTACTTATTACAAATCATTTTGCTAGTTACAGTTTTTCAATTTTCTTACAGCTTCTGTGTGTAGTAAAGTGGTATGACACACAATAGAAATCTCATAAATATATATCTAGTTGAAAGGGATCATATTTCATGCGCATAAGTATAATTTTAAAATCATGAATTAACGATTTGTGAAGATTTTGCCTTTCGTTTTTAATTATGTTATCAAATATCCGAACTTAATATTGACCCTTTGCATTCGGAGAAGTAATTCGATGCATACTACACTAATAGGGAGATTTGTTTATTATCCCAAAAATAAATATATGTTCATTGTTTTAAGTTGAATTTCCTACATCTTTTTACTATTCTGTAGACGTTTTTAACAATCAAAATCGAAAAATAAATAAAACTCCAAAATGATGCGCTATTTGTAATAGTTAGGGAAAGGCACCACCCGAGTGAAAAGTATTAATAATGTTTTCTTTGAAATCGAAAATACCATACAAATTTTTAATTCATGCAACTTTTTATATTGGTATTTAGAATTTGGTAAATCCAGCTATTAAAAATGATTTGTACAAAATTGTATCTGTAAAAATTACTACTGTTTGAATTTTCGTAATTTCAAATATATTCTTCTTTTTTCAATGATAAATTTGTGAAATTTCTTGTATTTTGTTTTCTTCAAGAATTTAAAATATACCATACCAAAAAGACATTTTAAATATAACATTTTTGTTTGTTTGTTCTTTTGCCTCTAAGCTATAACTATTTGAGATTCCAATTCATCGTTTCATTTCTATGAGAAAGAATTATAAAGAACAGTCTGAATATAAAGAATATTTGAGTAAATAAAATAAGAGAAAGATAAATGGTTAAAAAATGAGCATTTTTCCAAGTGACAGCAAAAATGGCAGCTGGAATGAAAGATTAATGAAACTAATAATGAAAAAAACTGGCAGCACTGGGAGAGATTTCTTATTCGCATCTAGATAAATAAAGACCACCTTTAAAAACTCAAAAATAATCTTCTTGCAGCATCGTTCTTTAACATGCAGCTTTTATGGAAATGCGAGTACTAACAATGATCATTACTTAGAAAATGCTGAGCATTCCTACTTCTCTTTCTGTTCTTTAATTCGGTTTAGGTTCCATTACTAGATGAAGTTGTATAGTAGATGGTCTGAATAATTTATCTCCAGTATGAATGCGTATGTGGAATGTATTATTTACATTCTCTAATCCTTACTGTGGAGGAAATTTGCATTAAAGAACATCTTCATTTCGAAATTTCCTGTTGTCTCTAATGTGGAACCATTCTGGCACATATTTTTGAATAAAGTAATATGATGAGGTAAATAACGATGTCTATTTTCTTTAGATGCTTCAGTAACAAATGCTGTAGGAAATGGTCGTTATTTTAAGCAGGTACCAAATTTAAAAATTGATTGCTTGAGTTTTCTTGTTATTCGTATTACTTTCAAATATTTAGAGGGAAGAAAATTTTGTGGTAATAACATAGAATTAAGAAAAAGATACTTCGTTTTAAAGTTTTGCATAAAGAAAGGATTAATGCATGGTTTTTTTTATGTATTAAAGAATACAAAGAAACTTAAAGAATACAATAAATAAATAAACTGGTTTCATTCCATTGGAAAAGTAATTTGATGTACAGGATAACTATAATTAAAAGTTCCACTTTGAAATGTTCGTAAAAGAGGAAACTACTGGACTAAATGCTGTCAAACTTGGTAATAGTTTGAAGGTAGTTATGGGAATTTCTTTTCTACCAAAGAAGTTCAAAAACTCACCACCAGAGGGGAAACGGTGCCTCATGCAATATAGCCCAAAAAACTAAGACAAGAAAATATAAGTTTAAAATGTGTTTATCATTTCTGAAACGTGTTACAAAGTATGTTCAATATGGCTTTCCCCATTTTGCACTGGGATTTCTTTGCCACTAAACAAAATCAAAAACTCATTATCCGGAGGGGCTAAGGGCACTGTATGCAATATTGTTGAACAAAATACGACACAATATACCGATATGTGCTTAATATTCCTCCTTGATATGCTAAAAGCTACTGTTGAGAATGTATTAATGCGATTTAACTTACTTTCATGAAATGGTGGAAACCACATTGAACATGCTTTGCAGAGCATTTCAAAACCTATTAAGCAAATTTTAACAGATATCTTCCTGTTTAGTTTGTTTGACAATATTGCATACGACGCCATTTTGAACCATTTTTGGCAGAAAAGAAATTCCCACAACCTCCTTTAAAAGATTACCAAGTTTGATAACATTTGGTTCAGCGGTTTTCCTTTTATGACCATTTCAAAGTACAGATTTAATTACAACCTGTATAATTATTCACCAAATATAGACTTTTTTTATTGCTCTGAAAAATAAATAGATATAATTGTTTTAAATTGAATTCTCCGATTTAATTAATTCGCATCTTTTTACTACTCTGTAGGTATTTTAAACAATCAAATAAATAAATAAAACGACAATTTGATGTGCCATTTTAAACAGTGAGTAAGATTCAACATTAAAGTACGAAGGACTAAATTTCATAACAAATTACATTATCATTTTTCTAAATAGTTAACACGTTAGAAATCTCCTTCTCTTCAATGAAATGAAATGAAAATTCAAGATTTTAATGTTTCGGCTTTGATTATGTTCTAAAATATAATGAATGTGATTACTTCTCTTTATGATTTCGTATTTCCCGTGGCCTGGTTACACATTGACCAATGCTCATGTCTCAGATAATTTTCTATTGATAATTTGGCTTGATTGGGATCTTTGTTAAAATTTAGTATTAAAAATAATGACCTTTACTCTATACAATAATATATTCAGAATGTTAAGTTGCATTATGTTAAATCAAATGCTTTAGTGTTAGCCTAATATCCTGCTGTTCTGCGAATAAATACTCTGTAACATTCTTTTTTTTCCTTATCACAATGAGTCTTCGCTTAGTGAGCAAAATTCGTTCCTAAGTTTTGCTGTGCTAACTCACACTCAAACATTTTTTTAATAAGAATCTTTTGTGAAATATTACAATGTGTTCCATTCGAAAACAAATAAATTTAGAACAATGCAATTTATTATTTACAATGCATTTTTATTTTGTTTGCAAGAAAACTATCTAAAGATATTTTTTTAATTACGCTTCACCATTTTTTTCTTGCACCATTCTTCGATCGACACATTCACAACCTATTGCAGTTAAGTTTACAAAAGAAGGCCCCACTGGCCTGGTGGTAAGGTCTCGGCTTTGAAATTGGAGAGTTGCAAGTTCCAAGCCCCAAACGTCATCTCATTGGTGTGGTATGGAAGTTTAGAGAGTTTGTGTCAGCTCATGTGTCACCCTCGTCATCTGACCGCGGTTCGAAAGTACGAGGTCCGTCTCCACATAACCTTAGTGTTGCTTGAAACCGGGATGTTAATATGTCTAAACTAAACAAAAGCCAGCATTTTTTTTAAAAATTCCTTTTTAAAGGTCTGCTGTAAATTTTGTAAAATATTTCTATTTGCTTTTAAAAACAGTTTTATTTGTAAAAAAAAAAAAAAACATCGAAAATCTTTATAGTTTTATTCAATATATCAGCAAGCTCTTTTTTATATGTATTTCTTATGTTTTTATCCATATCCAAGATAACTTCGCTGTTAGACGTTCCAAAATCAAATAATTGATGACCTACACTGAGCCCCTAACTTTAGTCCTCTGTATCATTTTCCAGTCCACAAAATACATCTTTTAATATCCCTCCTCCCTCTACATCCAGACATCGTGATTCCATTTTTTGTTCTTTTATAATTTCTTTCCAGCAAAGCAAAACCAAACATTCCATCGCGGCGTTTTTATTTTAGCTTCCTCGTCATCCTTTGTAATACAATTTCCCGGACGACAATCGCTCTTGCGGGATAACTTAGAGGCTTCAAAATAATAATTCTTCAAAAGCGATGGCACTTTGCCAGAAATATTTAGGAAGGCACAGATAGCTTAGTCCACGTCACCTAATGACAAACTACTTCAATCACCCACCACAGGGCCCAAAGTCTCATAACAACAAGGGGGTGGTGCAGCAAAAAAGAAAAATAATACTTATGATAGATGGATGATGGGGGGAGGCGACCTCGCTAGGGCAGGAAGGGGAGAGCCTTGGCTATCAGTCAACCCCACATGATGGATGATGGCCTGCTGGTCTGACACCTCATCATTGGAGACCGGACGTGGCGTACGGAGTCCGGTCGTGTTTTTGCCGGATGTTTCGGACAGTCTCTAGCGTCCCACGAACTGTTTAGCAATATCGTTATTTCTGTCACCTTTTTCAGGTGTCGGAGGACGATGATGAATGCTTTGATTGGTCGAGTTTTTACGAGTTTTCTTGGGGAGTGTTTCTGAATTAATTTGTGTGAAATTATGATGTTTTTGTCAGTAATTGTTGATGACTGCATTGATGAGGTGTCAGCAGCAGAATTTATAACATTTTTGGAGTTGCGGATGATGCTTTAAATGATTTAAGAGAGTAAATTTGTAGACAAAAGATATTTTGCAAATTGTCCCTAATAATTTTTGATATTTGTGTGAACCCAAAATATTTATTTGCTGACATTTTACAAATCTTTGTCACAAGTCTATAGCTTGTCAATAGATTTTATCGATGCATGTAATTTTCTTCTTTCATTTTGATTCGCAGATTCAATCTGTCAAAGAAGTTTTATTACTAACATCTTTAACTGATGAATATTAATATTTAAATTAATTTAAAAATATTATCTACAAAAATTAAAGAAATGATTTTTTAGTTAATTGTGCTTTTCTGCTTACAATTTGCATTTTTTTACGTATTATTTCGGAAATTGAGGCAGTATTTAATTTTTACGGCAAGACGGAATTGTGCGTTCTTGAAAAATGCAAGTTGACTCTGTATCTCATAATGTAATTTGAAATTTAAACAAATAATGTTAGCAAATATTTTCCCAATTACTCAAACTACCTTTATTAAATAAAATTCGTGCTGTTAATTCATTATTTCACTGTATACGAAACTTTTTGGATAGTATGTTATTCGATTATCATTATCAGCCTACGATTTACAGGGAAAATTGGTTCTCTAACTGGAGGATAAATGTTTTCGTTAAAAAGAAATTAGAAAAAAAAATTGGATGATACATTTCTTAAATATGCTCGCGGAAGAGAGAGAATAAAACATTGACATTCACCATGGCTCACTAAATGAGCAAGACTTTTTCCGCTTCGGAAGTTTGTTTCTTAACTATGATATGATACTGAAGGTGAAACAAGTTTTACAGACTTTGTTCATGTTAAATTGTTTCTCACTAAATGGGTTTAATTGATTACTAATTTAAGTTATGTTGGTTTGAAATAATTTTCTGCTGTACTTTTTTTTTTTTTTTTTTGAAAGAACAATAATTAGAACTTGACAAAATCAGTGTTGAGAGATTAAAATTTTATTGATTACAGACATTTTTTGAACAAACAAGTTCAAACACTTTAGAAACGATGTAAAAACACTCACACACGCACATTAGAAATAATGTAGGAAAAATTTTAGTATCCGTCACAATAGTTAGTGCACTTGTTATGATCTTTCAGAGTTAGTTACTATTACTATATTATTAACTGATTGAAATTTTAATACATCTATCTTTGATCCTTCAGGGGATGGAGATCCGATCTTTTATATAGAATTAGCTCTAAATTATATGCATTATTTAAAAATGGTGTATTTTCATAGTCATTAAATCAAAAGAAAAATTATTTTATCAGTCAGCTTTTAAAGCCTTTTATTCACTCTTATACGAAATGCACTTAAATAATGTGTTGCCATCGTAAAAAAACAATTCGAACTAGTGGCTTTGGCAAATCTCATATTTTAAATATTCTCAAATCCATAAATCATATTTTTGAAACTGTGTCCATTTGCTGTTATTCATAATTGTATTGATTTAAGAAAAGGAAATTTGACATTTCTCTGAGTTTATAAATTTCTGTCATTATTTGAACGAAATCCATCCACATTAAATCTACTTGTTTGTCCGTGTAAAAGTGAGCATAGCTAGAAAACGTAAAATTATATGGATAAAATTTGGTGGGCAGATTAAAAATCTAAAATGTTGAATATGGAACCATCTGAAGGGTTCGCTTTCTTTAGATGCATGTAAACATGATAATAGAAACGCAACAACTTTAAAAATAAATTTTGATACAAATTTTCCTATCTAAAATGCAAATTGTTATCACTTACATTCGTCAAATGATTGACCGCCTTTCAGTCTATACTTTCGCCTACTCAAAATAGACGCAATAAATGAAATTTAACATTCTATCTTCTAACTACGATTATAGTTTATTGTCAATTATTGATTGCGATCAACAGGGGAAAAGGTATCCTAAATGCATATTTGGTTCTCGGATATTTTTGTATTAATCGTATGCCGATTAATTGCTCCAAGATTAATCAACGATGGCTTGTTCGAGTCAGGGTCTAACCACATATTCAACTGATTTATCGTTATGCTTTCAACTGCATTTTTCAAAGGATTGACTGTCTGTCGGTTTATACTTTTTCATGCTCAAAATAGATCCAATAACTTAAAAATATAATATCCAATAACTTAAATAATTGAAATTTAACCTGTGATCTTTAGACTACAGTTGTAGTTTTATGTCAAATATTGATTTTGACCAATAGGGAAAAAGGCACCCTAAATACATATGCGGTGTTCGGATATTTGTGTATAACCGTATGCCAATGACTGATTGCTCCAAATGTCACTAAAATTCGTTCATAAAATTCGCCTCTAACACGCGATATTTCTCTCTAATACACTAGAGTCCCGTTAAAGATCAATATTCCGAAACGATTGTTTGTCTATGCAATTAACACACAAAAGCCAATTTCTTTACTCTATTACAAAAAAAAACTCTAACTTATGAGAATATGTATAAATATCTGAATTCTCTTTGAATTAGTGCCTTTTCTATGGTCCATTAGGGGAAAGATATTTATTAGAGATAATGCAGGAAATTTTGGAGGAGATTGTTTCGACTGGTTAATAATGGGAATAGGCAATGAAATTCGTATATCTTGTAACAAAATTTAATTATGGTATTGTTTCACTGTTCAATGAATTTAAATCACTCATCTAGAAAATTTAATTTATCTTATCTCTTGTATTAGTGTTTTAAATGTTTAATTTTCTTGCAAAAATTAATATGGAAAATATACCAAATAAATTATTGTAAGCAAACGGTATCTTATTAAAGATGAAAAAAATCACGTCATAATGCTAAGAGTGCTCCCAATACGCATTCATTTTACAGTACACTAATCTTCTGTTGAAATTCTTCAAAACTACTCCAAGAACTATTTAATTAACGTAAAACAATATCTTGCTTCTCAAACATGTACAAAACTTTAACGAAATCAACAGAATAATATGGATCGCAACTTTCATCTAATTTCATCACAGATGAATAATATGAATGTAGTTTCCAAACATGTATGTAATTCCCAGAAACAACACCGTTTATCATTTATTCTGATGGAGTTGATTTGTTATGCTTTATTTATGCACTCGTATAATCCCACTTGTGCAGTTACCCTGAATTGATTTGCGCTCTAATTTGTACTCAAGTACTGCATAATCACATCATGCTCTTGTTCTCTGCCAAGTTGGCAGGATTTTCTATGAAATGCGCCACGATGAACAAGTTGGCATTATTAAATCATATATAATCTGTACGATAAGTGGATAAGCTCAACACCGCTAATATTTACTAATGTTATTAAAGCAACTGAATGATATATTCAGACTCATTTGAGAATCACGCTGAATCATTCTGTTTGCAAGGCTATTTACTCCCATTTCGAGTACCTGACTTATTCAGAATTTTAGGAACTCTCGTAATTAGGTTACATCTATTCATGGATCCATCATGGCAGGAACATAAAATTGGACTCTAGTGGACGTGAATAATGGGTACAGATGGTAAAATTCATTAATTATAAACATAAAGAAATAAAAACATGTTAAATGAATGCCATATTAGCAGTTAAAAGCAAATGCAATAGTCTGAATAAATTTGCAGTATTAATAACAAAGATTATTTAATTAATAAGTCCAAAGTCATAGTTTCATTAAAATTCATTTACATCAAAGTTGTAATCAAACAGGATTAGATAATTGTGAAGTAAATATGAGGTATTTAGGAAGTTCCGATTTTCTTAAAGAAAAGTACAACAAAGAATCTGCAGGAAATCATTTAATAAAAAATTTTTACGAACATAAATTAGAAGTTTTAAATGAGTAAAATACTCTCTGAAATACAGATTACTTTTGATTTATTAACCCGCACCTCGAAAATAAATCGAGGAGAAAAATTACTGAAAAAAAAAACTTTTCAAAATGTTGACACTTTAATTTCGCAGTCTGGTCAATGGATGAGGCATATACTAATTGAAACTAGTTTTGGAATTTTTGCAGCATTTCATATAGTAAATATATACATTTAGATATTTTTTTGGTTTTGACTGAAATAAAATGCCATTATTTCTCAAATGAGGCAGCTTTACATTTTTGAACTCAACTCTGTTTCTGAAAAAATAATTAATCTGCACCAAATTGTACATAGATTTGTTTTCATATCGATTTATTGGTGTAAATATGGGTATTAGTATAATACTAAAAAACGATGAAAAACAAAAAAAAAATGACAATTCTTTATTAAACAGTTTATTTAAAGGTCTGTTAATTCCTTATTTAACAGATAAACTTCATCTTATGGGATATGTACCAACGAATTTAATTTTTTGCTTAAAGAAAATCCAATAATACACTAAATTCTAGTTTAAATGAAATTATCAATAATTATGCTGTATTTAATATGCAATCTATAATAAATAAAAAACCTTTTCACATATAATTTATCAAAAACCAGACTTCCACTTTTAAACACTTCATTTGCGAGGAGGTTAGTCTTCTTGTAGAGTATATTTGAGCACTATTTTTCTTAAAGCTAACTCTTTCTTATACAGTTATCCATATTAGTTCCTGCATGCTTTGTACTTGGTTCTTTTTGTGCTTTCCTTAAGTTTTTTGTCTTTTTCTCTCGAAAAAAAATACCATCATGATTTCGAACTAAAATGGACCCCTTTGGCTTTAAAAATAGGAATGTAGGTGTTGTATGTAATGTAATTTTAGTTTATATTGCAAGCATTTGCTAATATTTAAAAATTACTTCGAAAGATTTATTGCATTTTTGAACGAAGGAAATACATTAAAAAAAATCTCTCTCTCTCATACATAAATATATATAATATTTAACTTTCTTGCCTTTTTGTATATTTTTTATAAAGGAGTGGAAGTAGATTTTAGTTTAATTCTTCCTATAACATCTATTGAATATAAATACTTATTTGAGTAGTCTAAAGTGTTACGCTGAATTCTTTGAGAAAAATTTCCCTCATATATTTATATTTATATTATAGGGTTAGTTAATGTTATTGGGAATGAATTTTGTAGATTTTGTCGTTTTTTAACTTCTTTTTATACTTTTATTTAAAAAAAGTTAAGAATGCAATTTATATGAATGTGTTACTATTATCCGGCTCTGAAAGACTCGATAAATAACGCTTTTCAATCCAAATTCATTTAAAAAGAGACCCTTATTAATTATAGTACCAGTCAAAATTATACCAATAGGTTCCTAATTACCTCCAAAATGTATAAAATATATTTCTTTTAGAAAGGTTTGAAGCATGCCAAAGCTTCGCAGATTCCTATGGCTTCACTGATGAATGCTTCTAATTACTGTTCCCAATTAATCCTTTCTTCTAATTATTTTCACTGACCCTATCACTTTAAATGCATTTTAAACTTTGTAACTTAATAAACTCTCAGGAAAAATTGTTAATTACAGTAAGGTGAAATACAATTCCTAGTAACTGTATTAAAATGGCAAATGTGTTTTTAGACTTATCATTTAAATTTTTTAATCATTTTTGTTTATAGTGTAAATATAAAATTAATTTTAGTTACTAAATTAATTTTAAAAATTTAAAATTTTTTAAACTTATGTATAAACAATTTCTTCTTTTATTAATGTTGTTTTGATTAGAAATAAGTATTTTCTGGTGACGACATATCGTCACCAGAACTTCGTCTCATCTGAACATTAAGTAACGAATTGGAAATTAATTTATACTTCCGAAATAGTTTGAAGGTTTTATTAAATGCTTGATTTGTGAACAGACTTGATAAGACCTCCCATTTCTTTATCCTTAAATAACTGTTCCATTTACGATTGTTATCAATTGAAGGTTAATAGAGGTTAAAGGGACCTTATCAGCGAAGGAATACCAAATGATATTCTCTCTCAGTTAAAAATCTTCCAAACACTTCAGAAAGTTGTAATGGAAAGTTCCGATTTGAAAATTGTCCACATCTAAGTTCTTTTGCAGAACATTCTTTCAATTTCTTAGTCGAAAATCCATTCAAATAAGCTTTCAGTGGAGAAAGCCAATTTACATGTGAAAAGGTCTTTTTAGATTTTGCCAGCAGCTAAAGGAGTTTTAGTGTGTCTGCTTATTTACATAAGTTCTATCTGCGCCGTTAATATCTACGGAATTGTGAAGGATTGGCTCCACGGCAGCGTCGTAATGAAGATTTTTGTTTGTTCCAGTCTAGGAAATGAATTCAGGTGTAATGTGGCGTGATTTCCTCGAAAAGGTGAAAGTTCCTTCCTATTCGAAATGTGGAACTTAGTTTACTGTAATTCATCAAACTGTCTTCCTCAGTCTTTTATTGCAGACTTAATGTCTCGTCTTCAAATCTTTCTAGGAATTTCCTGTCGTTAGAAGTCAAACGTGAGAGATGTGATTTCATTTATAGTGAATTAGGGACTGTGAGAATATAAGTGCAGATGAGTTCGTTTTGAGAAATGCGACTGTGAGTTCTATCTGCAAGATTATACCATGTCTTTGACTTAGTGTCTGCTGATTCTTTGATGTTCAGTAAATGTTAACTATACAGGGAGAAATAGCGAATTGGATCATCCTTTCTTAAATATAGTTAAGAGATAATAAAGAAAGGGTAATCTGTTTAGGTAGGTAGGCGGTGATGGCCTAGTGATAAGATCTGGGTTAATTTATCCCATTCTAGTTTCAAATACAAATTTTTACTCATAAGAATTAATATAAATAAAGAAAATAAATTGTAATTAATATAAAAAAAATTAAATTTCAAAAAATAATTTTACAATATACATTTTTAGAGTAAATTATGACTATTGTGTGTGTTCTGAAATAAATCTACTCCATATTCTTAAAGAGATCGCAGTGACCTGGTGGTAAGGTCTCGTCTTCGGAACTGGAGGGCTCCAGTTTCGAGACCCAATTCCGCTGAAGAGCTGTCGTGTAAGCGGTGGATCTGGTGCATGTTAAATCAATCGAGACCAAGCGACCTCCTTCTGTTAGTGCTGTGTGGAAGTTTGGTGAGGGGGGAGGGTGCAAGTTAGGGTGTCATCTATCCGCAGTTTAAAATTACGAATCCAAAATTAACCCCATTGTTTCATTAAAATGATGCGCTAGTATAACTAAGCTAAGCTAAACTAAACTAATTAGGTAGGTGGTCCAATGGACTGGAAAGGTGTCGTTAACAATAATGTGGTTATCTTTTCTTCTATTCTTACCTTTTCAATAGTAAAATCATGGACATTTGATCACTCAAAAGCTTTCGAACAGTTATTTAATCTATCCTTGGTCATCAAAAGTCTCTGTACATTGCTGTAAGGAACTCTTTGTGTAAAGACATGGTTAAAGTTGTAAAACATAGTTTATGATTTGCAGTTTTAACAAAATTCACCGTTTAGAAGCATGCAGTTTCCTAACAGCTTTTTTTAAAATTTCGTAAGTCAAAGTGATTTTCGGAATGACGGAAAATTCAAATAATACTTAATACTAGATACAATGTTAAAACTAAAATGCTATAGAAAAATGAAATCCAGTCTTACCTTTATTTGATAATATGAGCCCGAAGTAAATATTACACATTTCTAACAATGAAATACATTAATAGTATTCATTAATTAACAGTAAACTAATGTTTTTACAGGAGGAAGTGGCACTACAGTTTAGCTAGGATGGCATCAATATTCTTGTTCCAATAATCAATAAAATGTGATATTGGCATCTAAGTATTTTTATAATTTCGAAATTGTCCCTAATCTGTATAATCTAGCCTGTTTGTTGATTTGCAATAAGGGAAATTGTTAATTATCATTCTTAAAATACTTATTAAGCAAAGATCGTCTTACCTCTTTGAATTGGTAATATTTATTCATACAATAAATACACTAACGTACGTGGCACAGAAATCGATCTTATTACTTATTGCTGACTGGCAAAGGTAAAATGTAAATAAACCATCATACGGATTTTCGATTACTTCATTGAACTTTTTTTGCAGCTACATTGAATTCAATATATTGCTTAGCTAATTGGTTTAAGTGAAAAATATTATAAGCTTCAACATATTATTCAGACATTACACATCAAATTCCTCAAAACCTAAAGCCCATCGGTACTTCTACCAGCGCTGCCAACATTTATTATATTACACTGGCATATTTCGAATCCGCAGGGACAGAGTTAGACAGATGGCAGGGGAGAAGTAACGACTGAGAGGACCACTGAGAATGAAGATGAATTGTATATCTGCACTATACTGTACGAAAGTTATGACATTTTTGATACGTTGTTTGAAATGGCATTGACGTCAGGATATGGTGGATCAATGCAGCCTGATACTTTTATCAATAATTCCAGTAATTTTAAATGTTATAAGGCATAACTCTTGGCTTTAATAACATTGTATATATTTAATACCTATTTTTTCACGTAATTAACTTGATTTGTTTCATGCTTGAGAAGTTGGAATTATTTATAATGGGTTTTCTCATATTTTTAATGTGCTAGAATTTTGAATTTATGCATATTCTTATATACATGCTGATAATTTTAAATTCTAGCATTTTCAGAGCTTAATTGGCTTTAAATGGATTGATTTTATTGAATTTTGGTTTCATACAAATAACACCATGAGGTAAGCATAGTAACAATAGTCAAAATAAAAATTTCTGCCTTTTATTACATTAATGAATTGTTTTAAAACATGATTCATTGTTTTTATGGATTATTTCGGAAGGATGACATATTTTTGGATAGAGATTCTTTTTATTAAATTCTTGTTCTGAAAGGGGGGGGGGAATATGAAATATATTCTTTTTATTTCTTCCCATCCAGAGTCTGCGCCATTTTCAACTATTTACTGGAACGGTAAACATTGCTAAGGAAACAAAAACAAAGTCAAATTAAATTTATTTTCCGTTTTCTATTTTTTTTATTTGCTTTGTACATATATTCCTTGTTTCTTTGTTTTGTTAGAGAAAAAAGTGATCCCCTTCAACAGAGCTTCATACTTTCTGGAGATAAAGATGAGACATGCCACAAACGAGAGGGAAAAAACTATATTGTTTTTGTATGTTCTTTGCTTTCATTCGGCTTATGCACGACTACGAGATCAATTTCCGGACTGACGTCATTTCCGCTGGACATGTGTCAACTATCGGATGTTTGTCCGTCCACGAAAGAAGAATAGGGTTTGATAAAAATGGCGGAATAGGGAGACAAACAGGTTACCCGTGACGTTTTGGTTATTTCGAAGAACCAAAGTGATGCGTTTGTTGGAAATAAATGTTTAAAATAAACTTATAAAATGGAATCGGATCTAGTGGTTATCGCTCTATTATTTTTTGTAAGAACTAACAAACTTTCTTTTAAAAGTAAGAAAGATGATTGGGAAAAACCTTTTTTTTCCATATTTTCCATTTATATTTAACGTTTTTTGTTGTGATGCTGCTTATGTTTAAAAGGTTTCATAAGTTTTTCAACCAATATTTGTTTAATCCACAAAATATAAATAATTTCATTTCAGGCTTCAGATGAAAAAAATATCTAGTAATGGAAACTTATATAGGTAATTAAAAAAAAAAACTATGTTTAGAATCCATTGTTTGTTTTTGCTATCCCTTATACTCAAACAAATAATTTCCTGAATATAATATGTTATTACGAATCCGTAATACAGTTTTTCAGTCTTGTAAGTGGGATAGTTGGAAAGAGATTTATAACGTTTCTTAATATATGCTGCATGGGTATGCATAGCCGCATATTCCCATTCCTTACCCTATTTCATGTATGGAGAAAAATCGAGCAACATCATTGGTTCACACCATCGCCCATTCTGTGACGTCATTATAATTGAGCTTCGAAGTAGTTTTGGTACTGATTTAATTTCTGAACAAATTTGCCATTGGGCTTTGTTACGTGGTATATATATATATATATATATATATATATATAATATATAATCCTTTTTTACAAATTTTTTTCGTCTATGCTAATTAATTAAACAATATTTGTATTTTGAAAAAACATGGCATTTTTTTCTAGTCTTAAAGAATCAGTATGTAGAGATGGTTAAAATCGGTCAAGGCATTTCGGAGAAGTGGGATAGAGATGCGTAGATACTATTTTGATTTAAATTGGTAATATTTTGTAAATTTACAACTTAGTAAAAAGTTTCCTTACTTAAATAACGGGAAACTATTTTAAATATTAGAATTATTATAATTAAAAATATAAATGAAAAACATCAGTATATGCATAGCTAAGATATATAATAATATCCGCAAAGAATTAAATCGAATTCATTGAGTTTATGCCATCTAGTTATGAAAGAAATCAAATCCAAGTTTAGCCGAAAATCTGAACGTGAGCAAACATGACGTCACACACTCGTCACAGAGTGGACGGCGGTGAGGACCAATGATATTACTCGATTTTCCACCACACATGAAATAGGGTAGGGAATGCGAATTTTCTCTTTGATCTATGATGACTGGCGTTGACACTAAATTTGGTGACAGTTTGATGGCTTGGTTTTTTGGCAGCATGTGCCGAACTGTCAAGAGGTATTGGCATAGAGTACATAAAGGGACGGGCTCCCCCAACAACAAATGCCTATGTGTAAGTCTAGCCTGTGTGTATGTTATGTGTAAGTCTATGACCAATTCTTAAACGGGTAGTTATTGTATCCAATTTTCTGTTATTTAAAATGGGCCAACACTCGATGATTCCACATCCACAAAAATGGAGAAACTGGAAAACTGAAGAATTTTAAAACGATCTATATGAAGACCCAATCTTTAGATTTTCTCCTGTAAAGCACCATTCGTTGTCTAAAGAAGAAAAAAGGCTAAAAAGAGGTGTCATTTGCTCTTTGAAGCACTATTTCTTTAAAAACGAGTTCTTATGTTGTGTTGTTATTGTAGTTGATTCCTGCGCTATTTTTTTTTGTACGCGTCTTGTCTGTTGTGATACTTATATTTTATGTTAAAAATCGGTCATTGTATCTTGTGTTAAAAATTGTTCATAGGGCAACAAAAGAATTAATTTTTTCAAGATAAAATGTTCAATTGTTGTTCCGGTTAAATCATTATTATTTAAAATTCAATAATTTGCTTAAATCCGATTGCATGCAACTGGGGAACGTAAGCCGTAGCTACAATTTAACTCTAAAATTAGTTTCTCTGGTAATACCAAAATAATATGTAACAAAAACATATTATATATAAAAAAAATTTATTCAAAAAACGTTTCCTTATTTTTTTGCTCACAATATTTTTACTTAAACCGAAGATTATTATGATTTATAAAAATGTTTTTGGCTACTTCAATGGAATGAATATGAGATTTAAAGCGAAAGAAGAAACAAACTGAAAGCAGCCGCATGCTCTAATTTAATAATATCTCTCAATCAAATATTAAATCATTCCAAATATATGAAAAATATTTTATTACTTTAAAATCTCGTTCCTAATTACATTCCGTTGAAAATTAGAGAGGGATAAATAAATACTTAATAGTTTTGCAAAAGGAAATCTGTAAGTTGTTTATATTATTAATGAAGCAGTGGTGTAACAGTTATATTCCACAAATTTAACACATAGCCGTTATCTTTCTAATATAATAGACAATAATAAATAATGAATTTTGTAAAATTTTTGGTTTCGCGTTTTAGGAACACATTTACAAGTTAAATAAATCGACGTTATAATGTAATACTGCATTATGAGTAAAAATTTCTTTTAAAAATGCTTTTAATAAACATGTTAAAATAATGTAATTCTTACAAACGAAGGGTTAATTTCAGAGTGAAAAGGACTTTTAAAAAGATCAAATACTTGTGAACTTAAAAGGCTTCCAATTTAGAAGTTTTGACTCCTCCATTCTCTCTTAGTTTCCTCCAAATAGCTTCAATACTAGATAATAATATAGCAAGTCTTATTTGCAAAGTTTTCATTTGACTGTTTCAACCTCTTCAAAAAATACGTATCTAAATTGTCTGATATATTATATAAATATGATAATCAATTATAAATATAATAATTAAACATTTACTATTTAAATATAATTGTAACTGAATAAACACATTATAAATTAAAATGCTACAATTTTCCGCGAGTATACTGGTCAAAAACAATTAACTGGCTAATAGGTATTTAGTGAAAAATAAATTACAAACTTTCTACTTACTAATCGATGTAATATCATTATCTCTTATTGTTCCTATGTAAAATCCGATTGTAGTTAAACAGGATGCAACATTTTCACATTTTTGCTCATTTATTAAGTATTTTAGTTTGGAATTAGATTCATTTATATGTCACTTTGTTCATTTGTTAAGTTAAGTATTCAATTCATTTACTAAGTATTTATTGAAAAATAAATCAAAAATTTTATACTTACTAATATATACAATATCATTAAATATTATCACTGCTATGTCCAGTTTGAATATAATTATGCTGTATGCATCGCTTTCATATTCTTGTTAGATGACCGAGGTGGCCTGATGGTAAGGCCTCGGCCTAGCAACGGGAGGGTTCAAGAACCGATTCAACAGCAGAACCATCGTGTAAGCGGGTTTGGCGCATGTTAAATCCGTCGTGGGCAAACGTCCTCTGATTGGAGTGGTGTGGAAGTTCAGGTGGTACCTTCGCCATCTGACCCTGGTTCAAAATTGCGGTTTTCGTCCTAAAATAGCCCTAGTGGGATTTTAATAAAATGATCTTTAATATAACTAAAATACTAAAACATTCTTGTTGGTTAACCATTATTGTTATTTCTTTTACAATAATATTTAGGAATTATTACAAACTTACAATTATTTCTGAGATTCTAAAATGAATTATTATACTTACGTATGCATAAAAATGCATCTCATTACTTTTCGGAGTGATAAGGGTTAAATTAAAGTAACGAGTTTCCCAGGGATTATTTAATAATGAAATTCACGCCCAATAAACGCAGCTTTCCAAAAGTTGCGTTTTTTGATATTATCATGGTATTCTAATAAACACTGTTTAAAATTGCTTCTGTTTACCTAAATGGCACTCTTTTTACCGAAAAAGGTACCCCTATGAACTCGGCAGATAGCATCAGAGAAACGTATTTACGAATCCTTATCTAAATTATGCACTAATTGCTCCATTGATTAAGTTAGAGAACGAAGTATTCAATTATTTAGGACTTAGACAGAATAATGAGCGAAATGGGGGAGAAATGTTCCTTATGAATATTCATTATAAACGGCCCGTTATTAAGCGTTCCGAACATATATACTGATAAATGACGCACAAATAAATCTTTCAAAGCGAAACAGTTGGAGAAACCATGCAATACTACACAGTGTTTTATCGTTCGAGCGAACTAAAAACTAATTAGGGGATGGAAATGTTTATGGAAATATGATTTAGGTTTCTAGATATTTTCGTTTAGAATAACACTACGCATTAGATTAGGATTTATATCATTTTCATACAATTACATAAAACAAAATTGTGGAAATGAAGAGTAACTCATGAATAGTACAGCATTGAACTCTGTTGAGGATTTAAAAAAAGTGAGAAAGAACGAAAAATAATTCTCGTAAGAAAATCGCTAATATCTAAAAAGGCGATTATTCAAATAACTTTTTTGTGTTATATTTTTTATCTTATGAAATGGTAAAGATAAAATAATGTTAACAGTTGAAAAACCGATTTCTTGTTTCAGATGAATCGCCTCCTCTTTTCAAATTTACCTCAAGAATAACACCCGCCGGCTTTCATTTAAAGTATGAAACAAATTATGCTAAATGCAAGTGGATAAAATGTGTGCTACTTGCTTCTACATGAATGGCAGCACAAAAGTAAACAAAGGCAGCAGCTGGTTATTCACCCCTGAACCAGATGTTCGCCATCATATAATTCGTATTAAACTACTCAATCAAATTTGATGAACAGCATCGTTTCAAAACAAAAGAAAAATCTGCTTTCAATGAAAAGAACAAAAAAAAAAAACACGATGGATTAATTTGCTGTGAATTTGATTGGAGAAATCATACAATTGAAGATCTGTGTTAATTTTTTTTTTTTTTTGTAATATCTTTCGAAAATTTAAAAGAATGAGAGGGATCATTTATGGCATAAAAAGAACTTTAACATGAAATAAAAATTTTCAAAATTGCTATGGTGTTTTGCCTGAAGGACTATGTCACAATTTTTCCATGTTAGAGAATATACATTTAAAGAATGTTCGTTCAATTTCTCTCAAATATGATGAGAAAGCAAATGTTGAAGATAATATTCAGAAATTATTAGCTTTTATATAAATTCCATTAAAGTTGACAAAAAAACCAGGGCTTATGAGAGTCTTTTTTTTTTCTGTTTTAATATATAAACCCAGTTTTTTTATTTGTTTTTTTGTTTAAATATATCAAAAATAGTTTTTTCGAAGTAAAGAATAATGTAGATACTCATATAAACTTAAAGGATTTAGTGCCAAGACAATTTGTTTTTTAGTACAATTTTTCACTTCCGATCGTTTGAAAAAAAAATACGAACTTACAAAACCGTCCCAAAAATATCTTCCAGTAAGTTAGAAATGGACCGTATTAGAAAAAAATTAACAAATGGGCATATATAATCAAATATATTTATAATAAACGTTTTACACACTTATTTTATTAACTTGACTCATTTGTAAAAAGGAACATTTTAAATCAATTTTTAATTAACATTACACTTAATTAAAGTTCTGTAATTTTGTGGAGTTATTTTTTTCCAGTGTCAATGAAAGGATTTATTATTTTTTCAGAACCAAACTTTCATTTAGTTTTTATTAGTTCTCAATTCGATTAATACATAATTTCATTATTTTTTATTGTCTTCTGATTTTAAGTTTTAGAAACAAAGGAATAAATGATTGCATAATAGTTATAAATCATTTTGATACATATTAAATATTGTAAGTAAAAACTTTTTAATACATTCTTTTATTAATGAGCTGAAAATTGGTATTTCTGTAATTATGTGATATTTGAAAGAAAAACATAAAAGCTTGAGGGTTAGATTCAATATCGTCAGGACATTAAATCACAATAAATGCTAAGGAAAAGAAACATCGTAAATATTTTTAAAAATTGAAAATAAATTTGAAATGTGATGAAAATTCTAATTTTCTTTGAAAATCTCTGTTGGCATCTCAGGCCTAAATAATTTATCTTAGTAATGATTTTTTTTTTCATAAAAGTTTCTCAATTTCCAGTTTAAAAATGTCTTTTTTTAAATTTTTATTATTCATTAGAAATGTACAATTTGGAGTTTTTTGGGGCTACGAATATTTTTATGATAAAAGTGCATGTTTATATAAATGTATGTATGCGTTTGTTGCTTTTTTCATGTGATTCTTTTTTTTTTCAGGTAAGTGAACCAGAAATGAAATCTGTTATTGAAGACATTCTGACGGACTGTTACTCAGAATCAGAATTAGAATGAATTTGTATATATGTCGTGACGAAACAGGTTTGAAGAATTCAGATAGCATTTAATATTTTAAATTTTATAACTCATCTACATATAACAAATGATGATTATATTTGAAATATTTGAAACAGCAAATGATTATATTTGAAACAGCAAATTTGTAATTGCTTTTGTTTCAATTTTGTATATCAAATTTACTTTCTGAGATATATATATATATATATATATATATATATATATATATTTGAACTATAATAAAGATATTCGGAACATTTTTGGGAAAAAGAATGGTATTTTGATAGTAATTTTGTACAACTGAACTGATAATGTGCATGTTTTGATACACTTCTGTATTTGTTACATATAAGCTTCTGTGATGCCCATAAAATCATTAAAGCTTTTTACAGTTTTTTTTTGGCCTTAAAATTGGAATTATTTAAAAAATTTGAAATTCTGTCACTTATTATTACTGTTATCATTATTCGTCAATTCTTTGGCCTCATTTGCAAGTAAATCACGTTTATCTGTTTAAGAACTATGTAACATTATTCATGTGTTTTTAAAATATATTTATAAGTTTTAAATAATCATTTATTTAAATACGAATGAGAAAATTAAATAATACTCTATTATTTATTTATGTTTTTACTTAAAATTATAGACTTTTATGTTAAACACAGTGCAAAAGTCAAGGAAACTAAGCTATATTGACCACTAACCCAAGGTGAATGTCTACTATCCCTTAGCCTTCATCATTCTTCTAATTTCGACCTTTACTTACTTATCAATGTTTTGTCTTATTTTGCTCATTGCTGTAAGTGTCTACATATTTCCGGGTTTTTAGTAGCATTGCTCTTTTACTTTCTCGTTAACGATGCACGCAAGGAAAAAGTATTGTAATCGGAAAAGATTTGAGCTCGAGATTTTGATGAATCTCCACCTTTTATATCTCATTGAGTTCGAAAAGTGTATGTATCGACTTTGAAAGCTATGTATCGACATTTTCACAAATATTTATTACACAATATCACAAATATGTATGTTAAATATTCGCAAAATTTACAACTGAAAGGAAATGTCAAATGGCTTGTGCATCGTGTAGTCAAATGGCTGCACAATGCACTGTAAGTTCAAGATTTCTATTCTGGGTTTTTAAATATTTTTATATAATTTAAAACTTAAACTTTTTGTTCTATTTTTTATATTAGTATTCATCTTTTCTTGTGTCATTTATGCTGCTGTTTGATTTAATTTGGAATGATCATGCAAAATTTATAACTGGAAATAAAAATGTTTAGCCAAATGGCTACACAATAAAATATTTAGGGTTAAGATTTCTATTAAGAATTTTTTACAAATTTTCAATGAGTTTGAAGCTGAAACTTTCAGTAGAATTCTTCTCATAATGAGGGTGGGGTGAAATTCTTGTTTGACATTTCTTGAATATTTTCAAAGATTTATATTTCGTTGTTTTTAAACTGTGAGGTTTTAAAATGCTCTTTAGCTTTTAGCCGAATATAGAGAAAACTTAAGTGCAAACTATGCTAAAATATTATTTTAAAAAGGTTTATCTCCAAAGAATATTAAATTGTGCTAGATACTACATTGGGGGAATCTGTCCCTTCTTTTGCATGTGTTAAAATATGGGATGCAGATTTTAAATGTGATTGATAAGCACTCTAGATGTAAAATCTTCTGGAAAACCAAAATAGGCCATTGCATGAAATCGTTGTAAAAGGCCATAAAAGTATTATGAATGACCTCCGATTGAAATTTGCAAAGTTTGTAGGGTTTGTTAGTTCATCCTAAGAAAATAACATCATATTTTAATTGGTATTTTTGGGTATGAGAAAGTTATCAGTAAGCTGGATACTGCATTTGCTGATGGATCCAATTCAAATCCAGGTGATTTATTTCAGAGTGTCGTTACTGTGGTAGAGACTTAGATACATAACTATACTTCAAAGACCAAACAGCAATCAAAACAGTGGATATTGATGCATAATCAGCACCAAAAACAATTGCTTCATCTGCTTGAAAGTTTATGGCAAAGGTTTATTAGGATACTAAGGGACTTTTATCATTGGATTATGAAGAAAAAGGCAGGGTCATCAATGATAAATATTATGCTTATCTTTTGGATAAATCGTATTCCAAAGTCAAAGCAAAAAACAAGTTTGGATAAGATGAAAGTCTTGTTTCTCGAGGACAATGCTCTTTTCCACATAGCTGTCATTGTGAAGGTAAAATTTTCTAAGTTGAAGGTGCATAAGGAAGTTGAAAATTATTCCTCACACACCTTCTTCTCAAGATGTGACCCTCTCAAACTACTGTCTTTTCCTAAATCTGAAAATATTTCTGCTGGAAGAAAAATCTGTTCTGATACTGAAGTCATTTCAGCAACAAATATCTACTTTGAGGCCTTTTAAGAAATCTCTTACAGAGAAGGAATCTAATCCTTGCGTCACAGATGGATCAAGTGCATATCTTTGGAAAGAGACTATATTGAAAATCAAAGCAATCATTAAACATGTTCTTTTCCTTGTTAGACCAGAAACTTTTCTACTTACCTTCGTGCATTAGTTTTCACCTTTGATGTTTTATTATGTAATTTCCGCGACTATTTGATAGTCTAACCAAATAAAAATACAAACACATCGAAAGATTTTAGTAACATCTCTGATTAAATAATATCGAACATTAATTCATTTATCGACTTCTACATTTCTGCTTTGGAATCCAAAAAAATTAATACCCTTCCCTCCTTCAAAAAAAAAAAAAAGCTCCATTCTCTTTATTTTTATGCGTTCAGTCTTCTCTTGAAAAAAATTACTAAAAGTCTCGATGAAACAAATCGAATCTTCTTGTTCCAGCAAACGGCATTAAAACTGTTAAATGCTCTTACATGACTCCATTTCCGGCTTACACTCTATTCGTTGAAAAACACGTTTTTTTCTCTCGTCGCCATCCATTTCTCTTAAATATGTATTTCATGCGCGGTGAAATCTAATTTTCTTTTCCAAAAATTCTTGCTAAATCCCATTCGATTCGATTTATGGGCAACTCGCGGGTCGTAATGCCGCCACGGTATATTCCCCCTCAAGAAGCAGCAGAGGAAAATCTGAATCCCATTTCGTAACATTTCCATAGGGTGTTCTCGAAAGTTAAGCTCACGGGCCAACGGTTTATCATACAGGATATATGCGACGGACCGATCAACTTAAGGCGATTCCCTATACATCACTGACTGTTCTAAGCCCGCGGATTTTTACCTTTTGTTCTAAGTGAAGAACGTTGTGCCATTTTTTATTCTTGTTTTTTTTTGTACCATATCCCTTCTTTGTGATTTAGAGAGAAATGGGAGTGGGACGTTTATCTCCCCATGAGCTATAGCTCTGGAGAGGGAGGAGGCCGGGTGGGTAGAACATTGGGAAAAAGAATGGAAAACCTTCTATTTCCCTCCCTCGATTTCCGTTCTAACCAATAAGGCAACGCTGAGAAATCGAACGTTAGAGAAGTCGTTTCGTTTTTGGAAGGGGAGGAAGAATGAGACAAGTATATTTTGAATAAACATGTTGACGATAAGGACACGAAATACTGTAAATATTTGGTAACTTAAGTTTGAATTTTTAGCTTCTTTATTTACTTTTGGCTCAAACAACGTCTGTTTTCTGTAAATTAATGTTTGCTTCTAATTAACTAGAAGTTGTTTTGTATACATTGTGCATACATCACGAAACACTGCAGTGGGATTTGCTAATTCTGTTTTCTAGTCAAAGTTTTCGCTCAGAAAAGGATTAACTATTATTAAACAGTAATCTCGGCGATTTCCAGTGAATTTTTCGAATTTTTTTCATTAAAAACAAATGAAAAGTTAAAAAGACATTTCCTTGTTCACTACAGAAATAAAATTCCCAATTTTTGAAAGGTAACTGAACTTTCAAGTATTGAGTTCCCAGTAATAAATGGATGATTTCAATTAACAATGTTTATACCTTTTACGTTTCGAAAATTAACAAGATGTATCAAACTATGCGTGCGAATGTAAAAATTCCTTTAAATGATTAGGTAAACAAAATACTTATAAACCTGTTACAGTTTCTAAAAATAATCGCAAGATTTTTTCTTGCATCATACATTTTTTACAATATTCTTATTTGATAAGAATGTAAATACATCCAGATTTCAAAAAGGTGAATGAGATTCGACAGAGAAGTTAAAGGATCAAAGGTTTAATGTGTATATGATGCACATGAAATAATGTCTTAATAAGAGTAATTGGAGCTGGTGGAAGCGTAATATTTATATAAACTTATCAACTTCTTATATACAGCAACTTCTGCTCTACAAACTTAAATTAATCGCTGAAAAATATCGCATCCCTCTCTATTTGACATTCTTCGTTAAATCACTGATGTTGAGTGTGTCAAGTCCATATTATGCACATCTGACATTGGCGTATCAAGAGTGATATTACGTTTCACCCCTTTTGATATACTTCATTGTATCACTGATGTCAAATGCGTCATGCTCATATTCATAAAATACACATTTAACATTGGCGTAGCAAAGGTAAATAGTACCAGAGATGTAGCCTTTCTATCTTACCTCTCCTTTCGTGCATTGATTTCTGTATTAAAAACGTAAATTAATTGCACAAAATTGGTGCTTTGAGACACGCAGTGTTTTTTTATACCTTTTTCATCAACATCTTCCGCTTCGTCACTGATTTTCAGTCTCCCCTCTTTAACTATCGAATGTATTCCAATCAATTTAGGACGAAAAGAACCATAGAACCACATCACATCCGAGTATAAGTTAGCGTTCAAAGTGTTAAAGACATGCTAACTTATTGACGTTCCTCATATGGTAGGAATGGCATGACGTTCATTCCTTTGTAAGTGGAAACACAGAAAATTCTTTCGAAAGTGATATATTGTCTTTTAAATGATGTTACTCTCAGTTTCCGGTAAATAAAGTTGTACATTCTACAATTTTAATCTTCATATCTTAAAAAGATGATTAATGGTAAATCATCAACACCTACCAAAAAAATAAAGACGTCAGAATATTGATAAATACATTGTTTTTAAAATGCATGCGCGTTATTGTGGCAAAAACGTGGTAAATTCTTTTCCATTTTTTTATTGTGGTAAATTCTTTTGCATTAATAAAATACGCGTTATTAATGCAAAAGAATTTACAATATAAAAATGCTATCAAACAGACAAAGAAAGGGAGGGGGGTATTGATTTTGGATCATGGCTAAATTTTAACATAGTTATTAGCAAATTAAGGTTGTCTTTTACATTTTTCTTTCAGAAAATTTTTGCAGATTAACAAAAAAGAATTGCAAAACCCTTATAATACATGGTTAAGTATAAAATTTTATATCATACATATTATAAATTATAATAATACGCTGATCTCCAGTTTTAAGAGTTTGTTTACTCAGCTTGAATGCTTATGAAGATATGTTTTAATAACATTGAGACTTAATTAAACTAATTGTGCAACCAAAATTCAATCAAGTCTCTTTAAAATTTTCAAATCTATCTAAAAATAGTTAATTCTTTTGATTGTACTTGCAATTATAACTCCTGTGAATATAATTTGCAATCATTATGTGATCTCTTCTAAATTATAAAAGATACCGTTTGTTATTATACTGCTCTAGTCATAAGGCTTAGCATTTTTTTTATCACTGTCTTGTGTTAATTACTTATGATTTGTCAGATGATTGATAACTTAGCTAATTTGCTTGGGCTTACACAAATACTTGCAGGAGATTTCACGTATTTGTGTATTAACGTCATTTCAACAATTAATCAAGCAAAACCTCGTTAAGTGTCTAATCACTTTTTTCATAATTATTGTTCGCCAATGGCATATGATTAATAATACATTAGTAGATTTGTTTGAGAATATGCGAGAAAATTGCAATATGACCACTCCTTCTGTTAAATTTAGCAATTAATTGCCGAAAAAAACCCGCCAAAGATAGCACGTCAATTGTCTCTTTCGTATCTATTATTCTTCAGTGGTTTACGATAAATAATTCACAAATGCATTTATCAGTGAGTACACGAAAATTTTTGGGGGGAACCACTCTCTTTAGTTTACAAAAACAATTGATTTATAATATTTGATGGGATGATATTGAAATATATATTAAAAAAAATATGAAATAAAAAAGATACACAACACAAATTTGTGTATTAACCGCATTCCAACAATTAATCTCAAAAGTCACCAGCGTAAGAACTGGTAATTGTAATAAGTACTGAAAATGTATTAAGTAAAATAATATAATTAATACAATAATTTCTAATATCAGTATATCTAGGCTTTTTTTCTTTGTTGAGTGGAGGAAAATATCATTTTTGTAGAACTTATTTTATTCCGTTTTTATTTCTTTCCGCTGCTCAGTTTCCATTTTGTTTCTGCGAGAAATAAATACCCCTGTCACTTTATCCCCGAATTATTACATCAGATTCCGATGATGAAGTTGAACAGTTTGAACATTATCCTGTTACTTCTATCTGTCCAGTCGAATAAACTCGGCATTCAAATCGATTCCACCTGAACCGAACTACACCAATTTCACTTGCACTTCCGTTCTCGTGATGCCAGGAATCTTCTCCACCGCTGGAAAATAATAATAAGAAGAAAAAGTTAGTCCGGAAAGTAGGATGGAAAGAAGTAAGAAAAAAGAAAAGAGCCAAGAAAAGAAAAGATTATGAATAGGCGAGCACGATGAAGAATATGGGATATTGTGGAGCGAAATCTATGTATCCCCTTCTTGAAGAAGAAGAGAACGTCCCCCCATTAAATTACCTGCTTCTGCAGGTGAATCAATGGACCATGAAGACTAGCTGTTGCTTTTTCTTCTGGATTCCCTCCCCAGTGCACCCCCTGATCCCCCCCCTTAAGACTTTATGGGATTTCCAGTACCACCGCCCCTCCTCCTTGTTAGAAATGAATAATCTTTCCTCTTTCAGAATGGTGCTCGTTCCATCCATCCCAGTTTCCAGAACTGTTTTTCGGTTGGAAAGATCTGTGATCCCTCCGTTTTACTGCGAGAACATTGGAGGTATTCTTTCGAGAGAGATTTTCGCTGTGATAAGACCGTCGTGTGTGTGCAGACTCTTTTCAGAGGGTGAAATTACGGGGAAGGGTGTTCCGTTTAAGTTGGCTGGCGGATATTAATGAGTTCATTTGCATGTAGAGGTGGAAGGGGTCAGGAACGTAATTTGCCGCCGTTTGTGTACCTTTTTAAGGTGTTGTATTTGATGAAATTTAATTGCGTTTAGGAAATGGTAGTAAATAAAATGAAATTGTTTATACGCAAGAATTGTTTACGTGCAGTTGCTTTAAGTGGTTTATGTGCAGGATGATTCACAATTGCTAAAGTATTCATAATAAGTAGGAACAGTTGTTTATTAAAATTTATTTTGGATTACATGTTTCATTCCTTTATCTATATCATTTTATGATAATATTTTGAATTATTATTCCTTGATATATGAACGTATGATGTTTATATTTTATATTCTGATAATTGATTTCGCCTTTCAAAAAATGTTAGAATTTAATTGTTAACTTTTTCTATTTAATTTCATGTTAGGGCGATTCATTGAAAAATACCGAAATTCTAATGTTTCCATGAATCGTATTACCTATGAAAGTGGTAATACTAATATTATAGATATTTCAGTTCTCCTGTTTAAAATATAATATAAACATCAGAGGCGAAGAGATTAATAGAATTGTTTTTTTGTTTTTTTTTGAAATTGGAGGGATATACTAGAAGAAATGCAGTTAATATTTATTTCACATCTATTAACACTATTTATCACACCTATTAACTGTATTTGTTTTCTTTTATTATTCATATGATTCAAATAAGTTCATTTTTTGCACAGGTGCATAATTACATACAAATACATAAGTATATGCAAGCTTAAATTATATTCTTATCTGTATTTTAAATTTTAAGACTATCAAAAATATTTATTTAAGTATTATTGAAAATATGATTAATGTATTTTTAAATAAAAAAACCTAGGTAAACTTATTTTTCCATGAATAAATATAGGCTTTCATAACCACAAATTATTAATTACCTAATGCTATGTTTTAAGGTCAAAACGAATGAGACATAGTTATATTATATTTAAATGTTTCTTTTTGGAAACTTTTAATATATTTGAAACCCTATTATATATATAAATAATGTAATGGCGCTAATAATAATAATAATGTAGAACGAATTTCTTTCTAAAGTAATCATAAAAACCTCTATGAATTTTCCCATTTTTTTAATTAAATTTTCTCGTCCCTGTATTTCTCCCTCCCAGTCATAAACCCAGCAACCATTCTCTCTATGATCCCACTCCTGATAATGCCCAAGTAGATGTATAATCCCACTTTCCACCATCCCCTGTATTGCCATCGGAGGATGGGACGAAATCGGCGCATGGAAGTGGAAAAAGATCCTATTGATTGTAATCAAGTGCGAGAATACTACAGCACGGCGTCGAGTCTATAGACTACTACTGCCACTGCCCTTAACAGCAACTTTTTTTTTATTTCCTTCTTGGTGATCTCCAGAGCAGTATTAGTGCGGATTCCCCAGGCGATGTCCAAGCGGTCAGTGGTGGATTGTCCAGTCTCCTCCCCTATGGGCCAGAGAAGATGTTTATTGGACCTTAACGCTGTCACGTGAGCCGGGGATGATTTCCAAGGGGGGGATTTGGGGCTGATATAGTGGTCTCCTCAGATGAGCTTCACCGGGCTGTTTGTTGTATCACAGGAGTCTCCCCTTTTTTCTTTGCGAGGATATTATTATTAGTTTTTGCACTTCCTGTATTTACCTTGGATGACATTGAGGTCTTGGGTCTTTGTGTCCAGCTGACACGCTGATAGGAACTTTCCATCAAAGCGTTATGTTGTCACGTACTTCCTTGGTCTTGTCGATTTTTGCTTAATGGAAGAAGAAACATAAGATAACTCAACTCCGCAGAGTCTTTTAATCTCCTAGCCTCGGGTGTCGCGTAGGGATGTGGTTATCACACGTAATCAGTTTCTGTTCTCGTAGTTTGCTCTTTTTATCTCAGATAAGTCTGAGTAAATTATTTATATGAACATTTAAATGAGATAATACATTAAAATACATTGAAGACAATGTTTGAAATTCAACATTCTATAGATTTTGGACACGTTTTATAGAATGTAGAAAAAAATGGTTAATATTGAAGACATTTCCTAAACTTTCCATTGAATGAGGAACTAGTAAGAAGCGATATATAAAAATTTACTACCATTAAAAATAAAATTATTTTCTTTATTGTTGCAATAAGTAAGCTTAATTTTTTTAAGTAATTCTCACAAAATAGGAAATGTGAGATTTTTTTTGTACAACATTATATATAGTGTGTGTGTGTGTTTGAATAATTTTGTTATGGAAGTGTTTCCTTATTTTTCTGAAATAACATTTGTATTTTTGAAGAATTTAACTTTTAAGTATTTTTTAATGGTTAGAATTGTTTAAAAATTAAGGAAGATAGCTATCTGAAACTTTTAGGAAGTATCATCGTTCACCTAATGAGATCTTTGAACGTTAATTATTTAAGTGGAACTTCAAAATCATAAATAAAAAAAATAACAATAAGATGTATTTTTCCAAAATTGATTTTTTTTAAAAAACTACTCCTGATTTAATTTTGTCTCAATTTTCAATGACTTATTTCATGTGTTTGGTTTATAATTGTGAATTTTCAATTTTAACCTTCCTTTTTAATAATCTTCTATTTAAATACTAAAATTGAAGTTTCAACTTTCTTTTTCCTCTTACTATTTTTCTGTATTTTGATTATTTCATGATAATTCAGTTGATCCTTTTGTATATAGAAATCCAGGAAATTATTAGCGACAATATAGATAAATGTACTATACATTATGACTCTGACTCCAAGATTATAAATTTATCTAAAATTAACCGTAATTTATATTAATAAGGATGAATTCATTATGGATATTTAATTATATTGCATGTCTCCTCCTAAACTAATGAAACAAATCCAATCAAACATGCTATTATTTTAAATTTAAAAAAGTGAAAATAAGAAATGAAAAACAGTTTCATATTATATAAGACAAATAAAAAGAATTCCTCATTCATCTTACCAAATTACAAAAAAATAATTAGATATTCAGCTAATTAGAAACTAACTAAAATTTTACTGGTTGACTTCAGAACATGTTATCCGATGAGAAATATTTTTAATCAATTATAATCATTTCACTTCCATGCAATTTTTCGTCTATGTTATTAGATTATCAAAATTTAATAAATAATTGAATAAAGGCAGACGATTTTGAAATTAGGAAACTATAGATATCCTGTTGCTAAGCAACGGTGGGACTTTGAGTTAAAACTTAATTTTTGTTGTTTTTATTTAATTAAATATTTTTAGCGATGTATTTTTTTATTGATTTTAGAATAATTCTATAGTTTATTTGATGTCAGAAAATCCTCTGCTGCGCATTTAATTAGATTAAAAAATTTATGTCGTTAAAATATGTCATCTTTTTCAACATTTTCTACAAAATTAGTAAAATTATGAAAGATAAAAATGAAATCTACGATCGCAAATATTAAGTTATCATGTGAGAACATTATTATTTTAAATTCATTAAATGAATTGATTTAAGTTATTAACCAACTTAAACCGGTTTGAAACAATCACTAGACTTCTATATCGATCTCTATCCTCCCCTCTCTTTATATAAATTGTTACGGATTTAGTATCTTTCTTACTATACTTATCCGTCGGGTTCTTTTACTGGTATAGTGGGTGTGTATGGTGTGAGAAGATGAGCACACTCAATGATCAGTCCTTTAGTAGACGACACAACACAGACGACGTTTATTTACAGCATGAAGGCAGGACAGCACAAAGACGACAAATATTTACAACACAACTATGTACAGAAGACAAATATATACAGCCGAGACGAACACACAGCAGTACTCTACTGCAGACAGTGGCCAATAATAACAACAGTAGTCCACACGCAGAAATTCCGTAGTGACAACGTCCACAGCTCACAAAGCGGCTAGACAGAATTCAACAGGAGAGAAAATCTTTAAGGGATTCTGTCTACGTTCACGTAGGTCTCTCCCGAACAGGCAGAAACTTCTCCTCTGTCCCATCTTGCTTTCTCTACCAACTAACTACTTCGCACAACGGGACTATTTCTCAGTTCAGGACTGTTTCGTTCCTGACGACGACACAAAGGGCTACAACACACGAAGACAGAATACGCAACACAGCACTTCTTCGTTGCTTCGGTATTTTCCCAGCCACTCCTCCTCTCAGGACTCTTCTTCCAGATCTCTCAATTCTGGTCTACTTGATCGACCACCACCGCACTTCCCAGTTCAGCTTCAGATGACTCCTTATATAGCAACGGGAGGTGGAGCTAAAATTTTCTGGTCAATCAGGATCATTCTGGACGTATCTCGACTCTTAATGGACGGATCAGGAAAATTCTCGATGTTTCGGGTATTTTCCATTTTGTCGCCAAATTCATCGCCAAGTTACCGAAGGGTCGCCAAGCTCTGGGATTAATGATGCTACGCCCGGACACCATTCAATACAGATGAATGTAAATCAGTCTTCTGTACGATGGTATTAACAGTGCGGTAAAGCAAAATTACAGATTCGTTACAATATATATAAAGTAAAAAAAAATTGGTTGAAATAGAAAATATAATATAATAGAAATAAAAATAGGAAATTAAAAAATTATATATATATATAATATAACATTTTTAACTTTTATTTTTAATTTTTCTAACTGGCAAAAAAAAAAAAAAATCTCTAGATCGACCGATTTTGAGATAAAGAAAAAACTGTCGTTTTCCTAAATATCGACGTATGCTTAATTTGATATTTCATGTTTCAAATCTGTTTAAACTTGTTAATGACTAAAATTAATTCGCAAAAATTCAGAAATAGTTCGGAAAAGAGGTTTTAATTTTAATTGGCGATAAATCACCAAATGTGACAATCTTCTGCATTATTTTCGAATTACCATAAAAACGAAAAATGAATACTTCAAAAGCAATGAATCGCTGATTCGTTGCGTGTGTCTTTTGAGGCTTCAAAAAACCTCAAACCAAACATCATGTTCTCTCATGATAATTATCTGTGACCTTCAGTCAACATTTCCATTTTAGCTAAAAAGAAATTTAGGAATATAAAATTAATCTGCTTATTTTATATATAAGTAAAAACTATTTTTAATAATAATTAAACGACTTTTTTCTCATTAATGGCTGTTATAATTTAAGTAGTTTAATACCAAAGGACTTCATGCACATCGCCTAGTTTAAAATTTAAAATACTGCAGTGAACTCCGTTAACTAACTAAACATTCTTTTTGAACGAAAAAAGAAAATCAATGATCTCTTTGAGCGCAGTGCCAAGTTTTGTTAAAACTAAAATTCGTTTTCTATCACATCAGAATCTTCCTTCCGAGGAACGTGGTCAAATATTAGCATACGATGATTGAATTTACCGTTTCCAAGTTTGATATTTCAGTTTCGATGAGAAGTATTTTCTACCAGAAATGAAATTCAGATAATCTGTATCAAAAAACGTTATCTGCATCTTATATGAAATTACAAAGAGGGAATTGAATTTAGAAGAGTTTTTTTTTATTCATTTCGTATCAATTGAGGAATTTATCTTTTCACCATAAAGATTAAAAATATTAAATTTCTTTTTATATCTTTGTGAAGAAATATAAGTGCACAGAGAAATAATCCTAAAAAGTCGTTCGAATTTCAGATTTTAACAACTTCCAGATATTTCGAGTTTAAAAACCACGTTCTTGAAATTATGTCTGTGTGTGACTCATTTACAATTTAGCAAAACCCTTTCAGTTTTCAGTAATTTTGTACGTTCTTTTGCCACCAATCTTTTTTCTTCAAATTTTAGACGAAATTCATTTACTGGATATCTATCCAGCTGTCCGCATGGGTGAAAATGTTAACTACTATATATAAAAAGATATGTGGATAAAGTTTGCTACGTATACTTAAAATTATTGATGTAGAACGTAGAATATATGAAAACGGTAACTAAAATATGTATAAAGATATTTGTATAAGATTTGCTGCTATATTTAAAATTAAAAATGTGGATTAATGTCAAATTTGGAACAAATCCATCAATCCAACAGTTTGTATTGTAATGCCATGATCCTGACCTATCATATAAGAGAGTAGAGCTCCAAACAATTCGTTTATTTACAGCCTTGTATGTACATAAGAACAACTTGTTCTAATCTAGGTTAATTATATTTGATATTTACACCATTTGGAAATTTACAAAAAAATCGAAGGTTGAAAGTTTATCTTGAAACAAGTTCTCCATCAATTCGGGTAAATAACACTTCCAGAAATAACAGGTTGTTAGTTAACACGGCTACACCAAGGTAGATCTCGAATTCCACCGAACTTCTACTAATGAAGCATCATTCAACAGTTCCCAACCCAAAAAGTTTCTCTCCTCTCTTTAGGAAAACATTTTATTATGTCCATATGCCAATCCCCACCTCTCAATGCACATTGGTCCACTTGAGCTCTCTATTACCCAGTAGTTGTTCAGCAAAATGCCCCCCCCCCCTCAGTGGTCACCGGTCGATCGTGGGAATGTCCTTTAATGATGCGACCTCGTAACTGACTGTTCTGAAACACGTGTTAATTATACTCCCCTCACAATGGGAAAAAATTAGCATCCAGATGGTTTAACCCTCCTCCCCCCTGAAGTCGCAATAAATTTCTCTTAAATAATATAAAGCCACGTATGGCTCTTCAGCTGGACATCCCTGATGAGCATTTGGTTGGAGAACTCTCCATCAGGAAATCTGGAGGCATTTGACAATAGAGGGTTTTAAAAAGTGGTGGCACAGCTGGCTGTAAATGCCACTTATCAGGAATTTGAAAGGGGAATGTTACAGTATTTTCACATACAAGGGAGCTTCGTAATTCTAAAAGCGCAGTGAATCTGGATAAATAAAATTTGGTGCAGAATTTTATATAGATTCTCTCAAATTTTGAATCAATTCGAGCAAAGAATTGACCTTTTGTAATTTCGTATGCATGTATTTGTAATGAAATCGCTGTGTCAAATATGTAAAATTTGTAATTGATACTACTACTAAAATTGTAATTGCATGTCACATTTGGTATTTTGTCGGTCAAAGTTTCCAAAATGCAGATTTGGTTTTCGTTTTATTACTAAAAGCAAAAATTTATATTACTAATACAACAAACTGAAGCACAAATTTATTGCATTCTAAAGCAATAAAAAAAAGTGCAGGACTATGAAAATAGAAATCCGGACACTCTTGGTGCTCACAAATATAACGACAATATCATGATTTTATGTAGGAACAGATCAGATAACATTGTTACAATGAAGCATACGAGAAACTTTTGGGGAGACAATTCCTGATGGTTTACGTTTTAAAAGAAAAGAAAATCAGCTAAATAAGTTTAAAGGAAAGATTGACCGTTTTAATTCGATAATAGTTGGAATATCATTCTAATCTTTAAGTTTGATTAAAATTTTCTTAAATTTTTACCTAACGGTACTAATAATATTGATGATTAACAACAATATACAATCGCTGTAGGTAGAAAATAAATTAATTTAATTATTATTTAAATTAGTTTAATTAATTAAAATGTATTTTTCTTCTGGTAGTATTAAGTTCAGGAATTTATCTGGCAGTACAAAAACAAGATTCAAATTTGCAAGTGAATTAATTTAAGATATAAAATGTTAAAATACTGTAATGCAACCAATTTTGATAAGTATTTAGAAGAACGGTAAAAAAAAATTAATGTAGTAAATAACAAAAATATAAATGCAGACGATACATATATTAATGAAATTTTTTCTTCTTTAGATAAGTTAATTACTGTAATTTTTTTGAATAAAATACTTTTAACTTATCACTCTTACCAAATATTGCATTAATAAATTAGAACTGAATTACAAGTAGTTAATGAATTATATTTAGATTGAAATAGTATTTTCTTTTTGTAATGTTTTTACTTTCGTAGAATGTATGAATATTTATTTTTTTGTTTCAAAACAAATACTACATCAAGAATCTACAATAATTCAAAATTATTACATTATCTAACTAATTTAGTTAGTTTATTCTATATTAGTATTTTATAGTAATATTTTTAAACAAAGCAAGGTAGTTTATTAATTTAATCATGTTAATAAAGTTTATTCTTCTTAATGTATTATTCTTCTAGCAATTTCATATTTTTCATCACAAAAGAATTCAGAATTTGTTTGATTTTGCATTGTCTGTGATGGAATTTGTATCGTAGAATATGATCTAATAAATCAAGGAAATTAAATTTATTTTTCTCTCTTATCAAAATCAGTCAAATATTAGCATATGGTAATTGAATTTACTCTTCTCAAGTCGGATACTTCATATTCGCGACAGAATATTTTCTGGCGAAAAGTACATGTTATTAGCTGAGATATTAAGATCCACAGAATTCTAGTAATTTTCACAATATTTACAAAAAAAGAAAATCTAAACTTTTATGCTTCGAACATGCGTGTTTTGAACAAAGAAAAATCTCGTTTCAGAAATTTTTTATTTTATTATTATTAATGTAGCATGATAGCATTTCCCCAGTTAATTGTATTTTATTCTAAGAATCATCAATACAATGTTCATTTTCCTTTCGAATCTCCATAATTTAAATAAAAAAAACACTTTATTAAATTATTTTAATAAAGCACTAAATTACTAAAATTACTATCCGATTTTTGTGTCAAAGCACTAAATTAGATCATAAAATTCCAAATTCAGTTGTTTTTTTTTACTTATGTACTATTGATTTGATAATTGTAATAGAAATATTATACATAGAGTTACAATAACTTTATTTACACTGATAAGTTCCGTTCATCAAAAATTAGAAAAAAAAGAGAGATTTCGGGAAAAAAATTATTTTGATTGTAGTGTATGTTAAAAAAATCATTTTACACGTTGTATTCAGTGCAGGAATTTATCTGATAATACACAAACAAGATTAAAAACTGCTAGGGAATTAATTTCAGATATAAAATATTAAAACACTAAAACTGTTAAAATACTCTATTGTATATATTGTACTAATTTCAATAGATATTTGAGAGAACAATAAAATATTACAATATGAACAATATATATATGAATGCAAACAATTCATATATTAATTAAAATTTTTGCTTCTTTAGAGGAGTTAACTGCTATAATGTTTGAATAAAGTATGTTTGACTCAACAATCTTACTAAATACTACCCTAATAAATAAAAACAGATTTACAAGTATTTTATAAACTACTAGCCGCCTTTGGCGACCAGCTGGTTCGCCATGAGTAATGCGTTCTAAAATTTTTAATTAAATCACATATTCATTAGCCAAAATTTAAGAAATAGTTAAAGTGAAAAGATTCAGTTATTAGTAGTTAAAGAGTCGGTAACTTTATTCGAAAAAACTTTTTGAGTTTAATGCTCTAACAATTTATCGATTATGCTTCCAAAATATTAAAAATGTTTTTTTCGGTGATGTTGCCAAAATGTTAAATATGTTTTTTAAAAAAAGCGAAAAAGGGGAAAAATTATTGAATTAATGATACAGATATTACAAACGGTTATAGAAATATGCCATTAAGTCGGGATTTCAATGCATATCCTGTCTAAATTCAACCAGGTTTACTGTAAATAAAGATAATTTATGGAATTAATTATATATCTATTGCAAACGATCATAGAATCCATTGCCTTGCATTTATTTTTTTAGAAGATATCTCATTTTATATTTATGTTATTTTATCCAGTCACATGCTGAAAGTTGTATTTCTTTAGATTTGATTTGCGATGATAGTTTTTTTTTATTTGAACTTCCGGCATTGTTTTATTTTATTTTATCCAGTTACGTGCTCTAAAAAACATGGTTAAAATATTTCTTTAAAAATTCGTTAAAAATAGAAGCTTGAGTTATACATTAAAACACTGATATCACAAGTTCATCTCTTTTTAATTAAAAGCTAAATATTCTTCATTTTTTAAAGCATTTATAGACTCGTGCTACATACTATGCAGCTATTTACTTCATTTAGACTTTTTTATAGATGTATTTCTATTATTAAACAAAGCTGATTTATTTAATTAATAATATTGTAAAAGTCACAAAAAATTCTTTGCATTTTCTTTTTTTAAAAATAAAAAACATATTTCATATTTATTTCATTTCATGCAGACACGTACTGAAAATTGCATTTTTAAATGTTTAATTTGAAATAATTATTTATTTTTTTAATTTGAGTTTTTATCTATCTGATGGCAACCTATTGATAAAAGATAATTTTTCCCCTACCACTCGTAACGTGCTCCTGCAGATTAAATTTTATTGTTTTGTCCGAAATATATTGTTGAAAAATATAGTTGAAATGCTTCTTTAAAAATTCATTACAAATAGAAGCTTAAGTTAAATGTTAAAATACTGATACTATTAGAAAGCTAATTTTTTTATCTTTAAATTGATGTTAAAATCATGTTTATTCGATAATATTTTCGGAAGTTATAGCGGAAAAACGTCGAAATTTCGCTTAAATTTTAATTAATTCAAATTCTAATTAAAAATTCGAAAAAAGGGCTCCGAGGTGCACATTCCCGACCTCCAAGGTATACATGTACCAAATTTGGTAGCTGTAGGTCCAACGGTCTGGCCTGTAGAGCGCCAACACACACACACACACACGCACACACACACACACATTGAGCTTTATTATAAGTATAGATAATTATATCGAAATAATTTCTCAATTTTGCTTTAAGCTTTTATAAAATGTGTGAATATTTTCTTTAATTTCGAAATAAATAGTATATAAGGAACTATGTATACATTAAGATAATATCATATAAGGAATTTGCATGAATATTGAAATATAATTGTAGTGAATTGTCAAAATATAAATGCAAACGATGCACGAATTAATTAATTTTTTTTCTATAGAGCTATAAAAAGTTTATTACAATATTTTTACTAACAAGTTTCATTGATCTAAAGTTGAAAATAAAAATAGTGTTTTCTTTGGAACATCTTTCTTTGGGTATATAGTTGTAGAACAAAACATCCTTTTATTGGTTGCATTTTATATTGGTAAACTCAGTAGAATAATTGCTTTGCTTTCAAAGTAATATTGACTTAATTAATCCTTTTAATAATTAACGCTGATATTAAAGCTGTCTTTTTGGGTTTTATTCTCCGAATTAAATTTGTAGGTTTCGTAAATTATATCCTTGAAAATAGTTTTTTTTATTTATTTTAATTTCCCTTTGAAACATATCTTTCCTTTTCATCAGATACTTCAGGCTATATAAAGTTTTGAATTCAATTCGAATTCGTTTATTTTGTAATGCAGGATTGGGTCTGAACAATAGTATCTTTTAGCATATCAAATTAAGGAGTGAGTATTATTTTTCTCCGTTGTCAAAACAGGTAATTTATTGCTGGAAAAACAATATGAGTATATTTCTTTTTCCAAGCTGTGTAAAATATATGTAGGTCTCAGAAAATTTATATAATAAAATTAAAAGAGTATCAATTACTCAAATAGGATTAAATTATAATTTTACTGTACAAGGATAGTATGGCCTTGTTGTACTGACTGAGAAAATGAGGTGGGCATGCAAATGTCCAGGCAATACTGCGTCATCATGAAGTCCACAGAGACAATATGCAAATATTCTATACCTATTTTTAATACCAAATACAGTAGCAAAAAATAACATCTCTTGATTGCAATTTACTATTTATGAACTATCATGCTGATTGAGCAAAACGATTACATCATGCCTAGAGTTTCTCGCTACGTTGCTATAAAGTTACCCAAACAAGCAGCAGCAGCAGTTACAGACACATGAGAGATTAAAGTTATATCTAGTAGTTGCAAACATTCTTTGAAGTGCAGAAGTGGAGCAAATATGTGAGAAAATCGAGTTGGAGTTTTGAATCGGCGATTATTCTTACTTCTCTTTCTTATGAACTTTTAAGTCTAGAGTTGACAACTAATCGGTTGCCATATGTGACTTTATATTTTATAATGTAGTGTAGTCAGCACTAGAGATGTTTTTTTTTGTCGATAAATTGGTTTTCATAAGTATTATTGGAGAATAAATAATTTGAACACCTGTTCATAATGAACATATATTGCGTAGTGAATCAACCGTCTTCAAATAGCGGAAATACTTCTTACTGTAAAAATTGTATTTCAATTCTAAGATGTTGATATATAAGATCCCATTTTTAAATATACATTATATTTTTTTAAATAAATTAATAAAAAAATTGTTGAGCTGATTATTGTGTTTTTAAACTTTCTTATTTAATTAAATTTATCCAACGTCTCTGAAAATAAGTTTTAAAACAGATTTTAAACTCATACTCTAGAGTTCCATTTTTTTTAACATTTGTATGTTTTCAATGACAGTGTAGTATTTTAATAAAGTTGGAGAGTTAATTAGATAATTATTTTTAATTAAGTTTGATTTAATTCGTTAACCACTAACTGGCAGTAAAAGTGAGAAAAAATGATTACAAGATTTTGTAATATTTTGATCATAATTTAATGATTTCAATGCTAAAATTATTTAAGAAATAAAATTAAAAATTCATATTTTTAGTTTATACTGTTCATTATTTCTACCTCCATTATTTTTTAACAGTTTGGTGTTCTGCTTTTTATTTATATAAACATCCATAATAAATTAGTGAAAGTAGTAATGAAATTGTAGAGACATTAAAAATGTATTTGTTTGGTGACACTGTCTTCATACTACAAGCATCCTTTCTCAGTAATATAATCATTTTCTGATAGCTCGTTTAAACCGAGAATATTATGTGTCGAAAGTAAGTAGATAAATATTTGGAATTTAGCGGTGTAAAACTTGCATATGTTTATACTATACGGTACAAAAAGTAAACATCATTGAAAGAAAATCGCACGATTAAATATTTAATTAACAGCAGAAGTAGTCAGAATATCATTGAAACAATAAAACTTTTTGTTAAAAGTTATGCAAATATTTTTAAAATTTTCAAAATTGAGAAAAAAATAAATTGATGTAATTATATGTGCAATTAGTTAAATTTTAAAATTGTGTGATTAGTTTTGTTCAGTGATGATTTCTGAAATTATTGCGCAAGATTGTCAAAATCTCACTTTTTAATTGAAATTTCAGGAAATAAAATCACTATAAATTGCTTATGCCTAACTTCAAATTATAAGAATACTAAATTCAAACGAACTGTGTGGCCTATAGAGTGCTCGAACATTTCACACACAATTTTCCTTTCATTATTAATAGAGATTCCCTTGCAAAACGTTACGCAAAATGACGAGCGTAAAATAGAAAAAAAATTAGTTGACATTTTGAGAAATATATCTTCCGAAATTTCTTTTCATACATAATAGTAACGTATTAAAAAACTCATTTTATTTCCCATTCCGAATCTAGGCTTTTTCCAACATCTTCCAAATTACGTTAGTTCTTGAAAGAAATTCTACAGAAGTTCGCTACTTCATAAAGTACATTTTCTATCATTCAAGGCCTTACTTTCCTTTGTGCAGTTTCAATTCTTCTCTCCATTTTCATTGCTTCTAGAAAAAAATAAAGTAATTACGAGAAGAAAATCTTCTAGAAATCTTTGCTCATCAATTTCTTGGTTTGCATTGAGAATAACTGCTGTAGATAATTTCTAAAGGAAGGACTCTATTTTCTGTAAGGAAATTTTGTTGTAATAGTCCTGACTCTAAATGCGTTTACTGAATAAAATTTCCAATCGTTGGAGGAAGATGATCATTTTCTTTTTGTAGCAAATTTTACTTATTATTCTCTGTGTATATCTTCATCCAATCGCTCTTCTAACGCTTGCGAAATTTTATTTAGTTGTTTTAGCAACATTTTAAAATAGTACTCGTTTGTAGCTTGAGGTTAAATACATTTGAACAAATGGTCGCCTTATTCAGACTTCCTTCATTAAGATTAAACGTCCTCTAATTGGTGAAGAGTGATATTTTCATAGAGTATACAGGTTTAAACATCCTCTACATTTTCTGTATTACAGGTAGATCTTATAATTTTCATTAGGGTTTCATTTGAACATATTGAATGCTTAATATATTAGAATTAAGCGTTCTCTAATTGATACAGTATGATATCTTCATACAGGAAACAAGTTTGAATGTCTTCTACATTGACTGACTTACTGGAAGATTTTATAACTGTCATTAGGGTTTCATTAGAGCCTATTGCAGGCTTAATTAATTAGAATTAAACATACTCTTATTAATACAGTATAATATTTTTATACGGAATACAGGTCTGAATGACCTCTGCATTGTGTAACTAATGGCAAGATCTTGCAATTTTGAAGAAAAATTATGCAATCTATCATTAGCCAAAACTTCATAACAAGACATTAGTGTAACCAGACTAAGTCATTTTGGAAACATTTCAAGAACAAAATACTTAAAGAAATGTTTAAAAGGTACTGTTCCAAAAGTGCATCTACACAACATTTTTCTAAGTTATACTTAAAAATTCGTCAAATATTTAAAAATCGTTATATTGATGAATTAAATTTAATTTGTTTTATTCTATTTATTATTTATAATGAATTCGAGCAATTTCTGTATTTTATGCGTTTTTTTAACCAACTGGAACAAAAATTTGATGCAAAACTGAACAACTGAACTTGTCACAAATTTTCTTACCAAATTTGTTGTCTTTAAGGTATTGCGTTTTTCAACTATCGCCTTTATTTATATCTGAAAGTACAGACCAACGGATGACTAACTGTTCTTGGATTTGTCTCAAAATTCCGCGACTGTCTGCACTATAGATGTGAAATCCTAATACCGAATCTTATCTATTTAACTCTCATCGAAATGTAGCTATCTTGTTAACTTAAATTAGAAAGACGGGAGACAAACTTCTTCGGAACAAATTTTACAGAAAATTTGTTAGAAATCTGGGATTTGGTATAAAAACCATAAATTAAATTTTCTTAGCTTAAATGGTTTCTTAATTATCTTTGTCGCCGACAGATATTTTCTAAAAATGTATTTTTCCAACCCAGGGATGTTTAAAAAACAGAGATCTCTCAAAATCAAGAATTCGAATTTTTTTGACAATTTCTGTATATTCTCTTTACTATGTTTGAGAGAAAATAAAATTAAAAAAACTATTTGACTGTAAAAATTTTTATTGCAAAATAAGGCACAATGCATGAATTATTTTCTAACCTATTTGCCACCATTCTTGAAGCATTTATCATAGTGCAACACGAACATTTATATGCCCTCTTCGTACAAATATGTCCCCTGCGATGATGAAGAAGTAAACGAGAAATTTGAAGAAAACACATTTGACAGTGTCGTAATGGCAAATCTTTCTCTCCTTAATCTCCTCTTCAACTTCTGCAAGCAAATCATCATCAATCAAAGTTCGCCGCCCAATTCATTCCTCATCGTGAACAATTTCACGTCCTTCAGTCGAAATTTCGCACCCACCTCCTTGCCATCGAATCACCAGTCGTATTTTGTCCGTAAACTTGGTAAATTTGTTTTTGGAATAGGTTCTGATTCAGCGCACTGGTATTAAAAAAAGTGGAAGACTGAGCATGCGTAGGGATATTCATTTTTAAACATCTTAAATCCGGAACATGTAGCCAGTATAGTATTCATCGATCTAAATGTTGTTCCAAGATTATCTTAATATTTGAATTTGCTACTATTTACTACTACTTGCAATAAAGTGTTGAAACCCTATAAAAATCGTTTGACACCTGCTATTTTATTATTTGTAAAAACGGAGTGTTAAACGATAGAGCAACATGTGAACGCAGTTTTTTTCTATAAATTGTTGCATTTTTATTGAATCGTAACATACACATGAGAGGATTATATATAGAATAATACATAGGACAAATACATTTACGGCTTTCCTAGCACATACGCACTCCTTCGTCAAACTTTTTCATGTTCCTTTTGCATAAATGTGGCTGAATTTAGTTCATGCAGCATTTGAATTTCCTTTTTCAATGCACGTGGTCATGTTGAAGTAAATATAATTTCAAATTGCCACATGAAAAGAATTCCAATAGTATTAAAATTATGCGAATCCAGTGGCGCGATTCTTAAATTTTCGAAATGTGGTGTCAGACGTTTTTTTTAATGAAATATTTTGAAATATAATAATATATATATAATTTTTTTGAAATATATATATTAAAATTTTTATTTTGAAATATATAAAAACGCCTTGTTCTATTGTATAGAGCTTTATTTTTACAAATCCTAAGCTATGAGATGTCAAATGGTTTTTAATAGGGTTGCCATCATTTTAACTGCAGGAATGGTGCAAATTCAAATCCTGCATTAACCTGAGAGAGATCGCGCGGGGCACACAGTCATCCCATTCTTATCCAAACACCTGTCGCAGGGTAAATATTTATCTGTAATCAATTACCCTTTCAGTACCTTCCTATCTGACAGTCCCCTTCGAAGGTGAAATGTAATTTTTACTTTTCTTTTCTTTCTGTGCTTGAAGCAATCATTTCTTGGAATTCAAGTGGGAATGGGGTGACTCATTCTCCACACGCGACTGTTACTGCTTCAAAATTTCTCATTCTAAGTAGCGTAATTTTGCGTTCTCTAGCTCTCTCTTAGCATTTATATTGCTTTATGTTCTGCATAAATGGCGTGCAAACGTAAACTTACGGATTATGAAAAGGAAATGGAATGTTACATAGATAATTGGTATACAAGTTGTCCTCTAGCGAAAGAACTTTTATCAAAGGACCTAATCGTTGTAGGAATCCTGAAGAAAAATAGGGCTGAAATTCCCCTCTAGTTCCTACAAACAAAGAATAGGAGGGTTAACTCATCTATATTCGGGTTTCAAAAGAACATGATAATGGTATTATATGTGCCTAAAAAATGGAAATGCGTAATCTTGCTATCTACTATGCATTACGATGACGCCATTGATGAAAGTGATGAAAAGAAGAAACCGGAATTAATTCAATTCTATTATGAAACAAAAGGGGGTGTTGACCCTGTTGATGAATCGTCATCATATTCAACAGCTCGGAAAACCAACAGCTTGCCAATGGTTATTTTCTATTGTGCGTTGAACGTCGCTGCCATAAATGCCCGAGTAGCTCTAATGGCAACAAAGACTCCTCCCTTGGGATATGCAAATAGGAGAAAAATTCTGAAGAAATTGGAATTATCACTTATTCAGCCACATATAAACATAAGGCGTGATATGAAAATGCTACTTAAAACAATTCGTGACAGTATGGATGCCACCACTTCTAATGGATCATAGGAGATCTCAACAAAAAAACCGAAAAAAAGACAAAGGATGATATTTTATGTGTTCAAATTCTAAAGATAATAAAACTACAATTTCTTGCATAAAATGCGATAATTTTGCTTGTAAAAATCATTCTTCTTATGTTTGTCCTAAGTGTATGCAGAATTTAAACTCCTAAAGAAGATATGTAATGTTTTAATGTAAAATTTTCTTAAATATTGAAAACAATTTTCTGAACTTAAAAGTTTATTTTCTTAAAGAGTTTAGGCACATTATTATTTATAATTCATGTGTGTTTTTCTTCTTATTTATGGAAAATTTTAGATAAAATAGATTGTGGTGACTCAGTCACTCCGCGCGATCTCTTTCGTCACTATTAGGGGCACGCCTTCTGCCGGGTTAATCTTGAGACACTCTTCATAAAACATCCCTATCATTGCCTATTAATGAACACGATTGGTTGAAAACCAGATCGAAACCGCTTAAATTCAGAATGTGGAAATGGATCGTAAATTCTGGATACTCTTAATTTTTTTTTGAAAGTTATTTGCTTCAAAAAAGATCTTAACTAGAAAAGACAATAGATTGAACCAGATAAATAACTGACAGAAGAAAGCCATTATAAATCAGACAATTCACATGTCACCAAGCAAGGAACATTAGTTTTAAAAGAAAATTTTCTTGCGTAGTTTGGGTGTAAAAATTAAACGAAATTATTTGATTATTATAATTTTACTTGAAGTTCTTTAACACATTAAAGGCGGGGGATCTTGACGAAAGTATACTAAGTAACGTGGTGATAAATTGTATTACTACGACTCCCGCCTTTAATATGTTAAAATAACAAAAGATATTACAAAGTTAGAATTTAGCTAATATTGCTTCTAAAATTAATCATCCAACCAATTTATACCCTTTTGAATTAGATTTAATTACTCTAATATTAAGCTCTTAAGTTGGTAGAGAAAATATATAATCAAAAGCCGATTACGTAAAGATCAATATGTGCATTTGAGTTGAGTAGCATTAGACAGAATTTTAAAAACGCAATATTAATAGAAACGAATAAACAATAGCATCTCTAAGATATTGGAACTAATTTCGCAACAAATGGTATCCCTCTTTTAAACCTCTCTTTAAACAGAGACTTGGTAAATAGACTTTGCCTAAACCTGTTTATCGAAGTTAGCTATAGGAAGGGGAAAAGCGTAAACGGATTGGGAAAGACGGAAATTGTCCTATTAAGCGAAAGGCGTAGTTCCTGATGCATCCGCGTTTGCGAACTAAGCAAATGTCTTTACCATTAAAACCAGTTTAATTTCTTTGTCGATAGTTTGGAAAGTTGCAAAAAACCAGTTATAGGTCCTTGTGGTTTTTTTAGCACTTTTTATTTATTTATTAGTGTTTCTAGGGAATTTTTACAGCAATTTTAATGATGAGAATGAGAAAATGGACAATACATTTAAGTTAGAATATGCAATCAGCAAATTTCTGCAGCAAAGGTGATATTTTGAAAGAAATATTGCAAAGAATTTGCAGTAAAAGCCAAAGAACTTCCCAGAGTTCGAAAAATGCATTTTTTCGAAAATATCTCTGTCTGGGACAAAGATAACTCAAGAGCACGTTACGTTAGACGGATAAAATTTGGTACATGACATCAACATCAGACTTGTAGATTTCATACAAATTTTGAGTAAAATCCGTTCAAAAGAAGTTTTTCTGCCTAGTTGCTTAAAATCCGTTTAAAAAAAAAGTTTTTTTTTGTCTAGTTGTTTAAAATATACAAAAGAATTTTTCTGTCTAGTTGTTTAAAATCCGTTCAAAAGAATTTTGCTGTCTAGTTGTTTAAAATCCGTACAAAAGAAGTTTTTCTGTATGGTTTCTCGAATTTGAGATAGCTTCATAACTACAAAAAGAAAAATGTTTAATAAATGAAACTCCTGACGCAAATTTCTCACCTACAGTGTTGACAACTATCATGTTTTTAGCTAAATCCAACAAAGTTTTGCCAATCTGTTGGTCTGTACTTTTAGAAACATTTAAATGCGATGCTCAAACACTCTGTGACTTCCATATATCAAATTTGGCATGTGATTTTGTAACTACAATTGAAATTCTGTATAACATTTTAGTTCCAGTCGAGCTGGGAGAAATGAGTCTGAAGCGCAAATTTGATTTTCCGAATGTCTGCCAGTGATTATCTTAAAAAAAACTCCTATAGAATAGATACAGTAAAAGTACTAATTTCAGAAAAATACTTGGTCGTGATGGCATGGTGGTAATGTCTCGGCTTCGGAACCAGAGGGCTTCAGGCTCGAGACTGATTCCATTGAAGAATTGCCACGTATGCGGGTTTGGTGCTTTTTAAATCCCGCTGGTGTAGCGCGGAATTTTGAAAAGGGAAGCGCCAGTGCAGTAGTCGTCCTCATCGTCCCAAAATAACCCTAGTGATGCCATAAAACAGGGCGTTAGTAAAACTAAATTAAAATAAACTTTAACAAAGGTTAATATTAAGCATTTCTTTTATGCTCCTAATACTTACAATTTCATTTTGCTCTTCACTTTGCTGTGCAGAGCGATTAGATTGAAGATTAGCTTGGCTTGTAGTTTTTCGAGTTCTTCGTCCCAAATTGCTGCGCCCGCATTTTATAGGTCTAATAGTTCTGAACTTAAACAAATAACCGATTTCTTAAAAAAAATAAAAACAACAAAGAAAAGGTTATGCACAGGAAACAATTTAATGATCCTGTAATTCTGTTTAATAAAAATAGAATTTTCTAATTCTAACATATCTAAACCATAAATTTTCATTAAATTTTATTAATTTCGTATTTTGTATTAAATCATATTTTTTGATGAATGTATATTTTATGTGTGAGTAACATAATTTATAAAAATTAAATACAGTGTTTCTGGTATAAAATTTAGTGATTAAATTTTTTTGTGAAATAATATATGTTAATATATTTATTTGTTGTGAGTTAAAAATATTTCTGAGAATGTATTCAACTTTAAGAACAGGAACTGTTAATTTACGTACTATTAATTGAAGCAAAATAAATTTCTTTCTGGAACAATGTTTTTATTCCTATCACATCTAGTTTTCTCTTTAAAAAAGAATGTAACTGTGGTTTCAAAAAAAACAAAGATTTTTTTAAAACTACTTTTAAATTTATTAGTTTTTCTTGTGCAAAAAAATTTATTTCCACCTTACGTAAATCCTTATCTGAAAAAAAAAAGCAGTCTGCATCTTGATGTTAAAAAAAGACATATCTCGCCAAATTACCAACAAGAACGGAGCAACACTTTCATTTCAGTGCTCAAACGTTTTTAACGGTTTGACTGCACGCGAAATGTACATAAATGTAGCTTTTCTTAAAACATAAAGCATTTTTAATGTTTTAAAGTATTTGTTTTTTAATGGCCGCATTTTCAGTGTAATACATACATCATCGAACTGCTATAAATGGAACATCAAGTCCCTGAAAAACAGAAATTCTCTTTCATCCTCTGTCAGCGAGGGGAAACGTTTTATTAGTTAAAAAGTAATTGATTGGTTGATAATGTAATGGATCTGTAAAATAACATAAAAATATCTATTATTAACATGTTTCTATTAATCTATGTAAAGGTAGTTATCTATTGTTAGGGTTTGTAACTGGAAACTCGTTATGATTTCAATAAACAAAAAGAGTGTTTGACGAAGAATCTTGGTTTCGAAACCTCTAAATCCTGTTTTCGAGACCTGTTTCCACTCCGACAACTTCTGGTCTAGTAAACATTAAATATGTTGATTAATGATTAAGTTAAAGATATATTTTTAAACCGCTTAATTCAATTACACAATCGGCATTACCTATGTTTTTTTAATCTATTTTTCAGAAGCGTAGTAGTATTTATATTTGGCGACAAAATGTGACCGTGGTTTGAGACTTGATTGAGCCAAAACTCTTTCGTATTCATTTGCCTAGTTTGGTAGACATTGATTATGGGGATATATATCCACTATTCAATACTAAATATACTTAAAAACCGCTTATTTGAACTACAGCATTATTAATTATTTCCTCCCACTAGGGGAGGCTGTTCCTCAAAAATGAGGAGATGAAGTCTCAGATGTTGTCGTTGGTTCTCGCTAACCTGGTGGGTGCAGAAAAATTTGTGGGGTGGGGTGATTGCTGTTTATCGATGACGGGGCGTACTTCGTATCGGAAGGGCTGTGTTGTGACCAATGATTGCCCTTAAGAACTCAATCATACATCCCACCAATGCTGCTTTTGCGGCAGTTCCGTTTATTTAGATTTTTACGTGTGTCTTCAGGTGGGACTCAGTAATCGGTTGTAAGCGATAAGTTCATAATTATTGTCCTAATTACCTGTGGTTTAATATGAGCACCTGCCTCCAGAAAATTGCTTTAATGACCTTTTTTATGCTCAATATCGTTTCTCATGGTTGTTCCTTATTCTGAGTTTTATATAGAGACTTCTGTGAATGACGTCTATATCGTGGCTTCAAAACAGTGAATGAAGATTTCTGAATCTGATACTACCAAATATTTTTTTTATCCTTCAATTTTTTGGGGGGGATTAAATTTAACGATTCTATAAAAATTTCAAGAAAGTTAAGACAAACTGAGTTTTGTCCTTTTTATCTGATCAAAGTTTAATTTTTGTTTAGCTTAGTTATATTAACGTCCCGGTGAGAAGCAACACTAGGGCTATATCAAAGTTTAAAAGAATGAGGCCAAAAATTATTTGTGCTATTTCAAAATGAGGCTTTAATACAACTAAAAATTAAAATTAACCTCGCAGTTAAGATTATCTAATTGCACAATGTGACTAAAAGATTGAGAATTCAAAATCCATGAAGATGTATCATGCTTATGCAATTGATGCTAGTTAAACCAGCGGAGGACCAAATACTCCCTTTAGTATTAAATAGATGTTTGGCAAGCGGGTGACATTTAAGTAACCACGATTTAAAATTAACCCTGCTGTTAAGATGGTCTAATTGCACAATGTTAGGAGCTAGTGACCAAAAGATTAAGAATTCAGGATCTGATTCCATGAAGGTTCACCACACTTTTGCAATTGGTGCTGGTTAAATCAATGAAGAACCAATCATTCTTTTAGTATGAAATAGATGTTTGGAAAGCTGGCACCATTTAAGTAATCACGATTTAAAGTAATCTTGCAGTGAAGATTGTCTTTGCACAGCGCTCGGATTCGTGACCCAAAGTGCTTGAATTGATATCCGATTTCATAATTATACTCTATGCTTATGGAGCTGATACTAGTTAAATTTTTGAAGGACCAAATACTCCCTTTAGTATTAAATAGATGCTTGGGAAATGGTTTCATTAAAGTAACCAAGCTTAAAAATTAAGAAATTTATCTCAAATTAGAAGTCATGTTTCTGTGCGGTGTTAACCTCTATACTAAAATGTTATGAATATATAACGAAGTGCAAAATTTTTGATATTTAACCCTTTGCTCTGGGGAAGGTAATTCGACGCATAATTATTCACTTAATACATTGATCTATTTATTGCCCCAAAATATAAATACATGCAATTATTTTGTTTCCCTGAAAAAAGAATCTAATGAATCTTTTGAACATTCAATAGGAATTTTTAACAGTTAAAGTAAAATTAAAATTAAAAATGTCAAAATAATGCACCGTCTTGAATGGTGAGTGAGAAGTACCACCCGAATGCAGAGAGTTAAATTTGGATTTCAGTCAAGGTAACAAGGTAAAAATTACTTTGATAACTAGTTTATAAATAGTAGTTTAGATTACTAGTAGATAAATTTAAATTATATAAACTATTCCTCCATTTTTTGAATAAACGAAGACGAGATAAGAATAAAATCAAAAAATGTTTATAATTATGAATCCAATAAATTTTAAAGGAAGCCCTTATTTGTTACAAATAAGATTCCCTTCATAAATAGCAATAAATAATGAAAATGTTTATGGTTCTTAACACATTACCATAAAGAAAGCCCTTATTTAAACGGCAAAAATTACTATTATAAATTGAAATAATACATCAACTATTCGTCCATTTTTTGAATTAACGGAAACAGGAATAATATCAAACAATATCTATAATTACGAATCTAATAAATTATACAGGGTTCCCTTATTTGTTGACAAATAAGGTCTCCTTCAGAAATAGCAATGAATAGTGAAAATATTTCTAATTATGGTTCTTAACACATTAGGGCGATGAAAGCTCTTATCTGGCGATAAATATAGGTTTGCGTTATTGTTTCCTACGTGCTACAAGAACGTTTCGAAAATTATTATGTGAATATTCGCTTTTCTTTCAAACTTACGAATTCGGAAGTTGTATTAACAAAACAATATGCCTAAAAGAGCTGTGGATCTTCTAAAACAACCCAGTAATTCAAGAAAAATGAGCCAGCAAAACAATAAACACTGTTATAACAACTGTCAAACTAAAACTTCATCTCCATGTATAATGATGATCCTAAACTAATGGCTATGTTTCTAAAAGTCTACGTAAGATACATGGCAGGGACCTGGCTGATTCATTAATTTTGCGAGCAACTGAGCAATGTGTCAAATAGAGCCTTCATACGCTTAAAGTTGCCAAAGGTAATAGCAATACATCATTAACGCTCGAGCCTATTGGCAGCTTAATAACAAAAATCAATCAAGTTCGAGCCTTACTTCACACATTCTGCCTGTCAGAAATGATGCTTTTCTGCAAGACCGTAAAATCCGGATTATCGATTAGTTTAGCATTCAAAAGGAAATAGGGGGGTTGTGGGGATGCTAGGGGGACTACATGGAAATAGGGTGATTTAGTCTTGTGGATCGTTACTTATTCGGATATATCGGAACAGTTTTTAGGATCTACGTGCATAGTTATTGGATTCGAGGTAAAACAAGTGGAAACAGCATCGATTCAATGCTTCTTTTTTTTCCCCTTCATCTTTATTTTTCCTCCTCCCCGCATCGAATCGTAATCGTAATATGGCGGTGGTCGAACGATTTCGAGGATAATTGTGTAATTTTGTGGAATAAATGAATAGCCTCTTCTGCATGATGCCATCGGAAAAATGCAAATACTGGATACACGGATCGAACGTACAGCGTGGGAAATTAAGTTATTTGTCGCAGAGAGAGAGAGAAATTGCGCGGTTTTATGATAAAATCAATTTAGATTATTGATCCATGTTTTTGAATTATTCAAATAGGATGTAAACGAATCTAGAAGAGATTAGCGGAGTTTTACGATGAAGAGTTTTTCTTTCTTAATTGGCATATTTAGGGGAAAAAATCAGACTTCAAACAATAATTTGCTTAGTTTCAATATGTTAAATTTCTTAGATATAAAAGTCATAGTTTCTTGTGAACTTTAAAGAATAGGATCTGTTTAAATAAGCTTTGTGAAATTAAATATAATTAACAGAAAACTTATAAATTAAAAGAAATATTTATGATTACCATTGAGTCTTGCATACATAATTTGTATTATATAAGCGGATCTGGAGCATTTTAAAATTTGAGCCAAATTTCCTTTCATTGCACGCAGGACAATTTTTAGGCGGACTTCGTATATTTCAGTCGTTGTAATATGACGAGAACGGCACTTGAACCGGCATCAGTTCACCAATTAAAGAATGGGTATTTTGGTACCAACGGATTTAAAGATGTGGTGCAAAAGTTTGAAGAATTGGAACCTTTTAAGGTGTCATCTTGATCATCTGACTATTTTTCACAATTACGATATACGACTTATTCGAAATTATAAACAATTTTTAGCTAAAATTTTGTGAAAATGTGGAATTAAGCCATACATTCTTCTGCAAATTCCTAAGAATATATTTCACTTTATTTTGTACCATACATAACTAATATATTTATATGTGCTCTGAATTAAAATATTTCCAGCAACTTTAAAAGTTTAAAAAATATTTTTAATTTTAGAAGGAAACTTGGAATTTTTTATAAATTATTGATGTTTTTTCAGTACATATTAGTATAATAATAAGAAGTATATATAAGCAAAATAAATAAGTAATGACCGAAATCTTAGACTTTAGTTCATAACATAATTAGTACTAAACAAAGCATTATGGAAATATTTCATTTTAATATATTAGAAGTGTTCTTTAAATGTAAATAACGAAACACCATTTTCCAGAAAGAGCATCTAAAGATTTTAACGCAGCACAAAAATGTTGCAATCACTTTAGAATGTTAACACCTGGAATGTTTGCAATCCAGACACTCTATACATTATTTTTGAATAATATTGTAGAGTGATACCTGAAGTTTCATATTTAAGTTCGTAATTTTTTTGTACCACTCTTTTAAATTCTAGTTTCAGTCGATGAAAAAAAAGGTGTCCAAAATTCCTTGTAGATTTTCTTTACTATACTTCAAAACATTAAACGTTTTTCTTTAAAACATTCAGATGCGAGACTCTGAAAATAAAAATTTGAGCATCCGCAACATTCACGAACTTGCTTTTAGCCCAGTTTTTACGCTCTGATGAGATATTTAAGACCTCTATTATAACATATTTGCTAACATATTTTGGAAAACCATTTCTGTTGATTTGGGAACGGGAAATATAACGTACAATCACGTTAACATGAAAGCAACACTATATGCAATGTGTCAAATGAAAAAAAAAATCAAACTTTAAAATTTAAATATATATTTCAAATGCGATTAAGATTACAATTTTTGAATTTTAAGATTTTATTTGGATTTCCATCATTTTTATGAAGAATTTCTTTTCTTTTGAATGTATTGATAAAACATTAAAAAAAATTCAATTACTCTTACAAATCACTCTTTTTTTTTCCTTCTTTTTTTATTAACTTGATAAAGTAACTCAAGTCTTCATTTCTTCAGAACTTATAAATTAAAATTATGGAAGTACAATTGATTTGAAATTTGGAAGTACAATTGAAATAAAAATCGCCTCTAGAAGTCGAGCACGCCAGCCATTCCTTGCATTTACCTATCTAACTAACTCTTTCATTCCTTATCGCGTCTATTGTCTTTGATCCTTTGTCGGCGAGTGTTTGTTGGTACGAGTCCCGTTACGACACAGGTGATCGCTCTAAGTGTAGTTTTTCTTTCTTCACGGCGTCGGACGTAACGAGATAAGGGAAACTACTACAGCGATTGCTATTTGCTGTTCGTTCCCCTAACGACCAATCGTACGTTTTCCTCTGCCTATCGCACATAAACAAAAGCCGAGCTTCCATCATCACCCCAGCCCCATTGTCAATCCTATTATTGTCTGCAGCCAGTAGTAATGGCAGACGGTCATTTGTTCCTTAACACTTCCTTTGAAGAACTTTAAGAACTCCGCTTACGGCTAAGTGAGCTCTTGCTCTAAAGAAAAGGACGAGTGCTTCTGCGTAAAACACTGCTGCGCCTCAAGAAAATATAATAAAAGAATAAAGTAGTCGAAAAATTAAAAAAAATAAAAGACGATGAGACGAAGTAAGGAAGAAAAAATAATGATAAAGAAAAGAAAGATAGGATAGGATAGGATAGGAAATGAAGGCAGAAAAACTTAGAAAAGGATTTTCGAGCCAAAAGAACACTTAATCGTAAGATAAAGCTTCCAACGATCGAAGGCACAAAGGGAGATTAAATTTAGAGCTCGCCAGAATCCGTCGGTAGTATCTTTGAGTTGCAGGCGTGCTGCTCCAAGGTGAAGACAAAAGGGAAGAGAAGCTAGGGGACTTCTTTTACTTTATTCCTTTTTTTTTCTCTTCTTTTTTTTTCACGTTTAATCAATGGGAAACAGAGCCGAGAAGACGAGGAAGAAGAAAGTGCGGTTCTTGTGAAACTTTTTGAAATTGGAGCGCTGACTTGATCGAGATTGGCTTAATTTATAATTCTGGTGAAGCAGCGCTATCATGATCACTAGGGGAGAAAAGTTCGTTCGAAATCTGCTTAAATTAAATCAAAGGTTTCCCTTGGACTGGCGAGTGGCACTTTCTTTCCTGTAGCACGTAATTTTCTTACTGCCAAATGCCATGACTCTGCCTCTCTGCAAAATTGCCTTGATTTTCAAACAGGTAATAGAGCCTGACACAAAGATTGATCTTTGAGTCTCTCTAACAAATATAAGCTGCCTTGTTTAGAAAAGTGTTCTCCTAAACGCTGGAATTCAAGAGTGGAATTTCCTCATTAACCAAGGTTATCATGGATATTATACAATGTAAATTTATTTGAATTAAGAAATATTGATTCAGATAAGAACTAAACTCTTCAAAACAAGATTAAAAAGCAAAAGAAATGTTGATAAATTACCAATAGCTATCTTGTAGTAAATTTAATCATGAAAAGAAGTAAAGACTGCCTAAACAAACTCCTCTTCCCTCTAAGATCAATTCCCAGGATCGATGTTAATGATAGATCATAAAAGAACCTTGTTATGAACATATGAGAGAATACACAATACATATATCCTCTTCGATAGACGAAATTCACCAATTCTTCAATGCATGTCTTAACGATAGATATTTCAGTGAATGATTGTTTTGTTTAAATTAGTTCGCTCACGGCATTTGTAATGACTTCTATAATCCTTGCAGTGGAAAAAACTGGACTTGTATTTTCGGGAACATTTCTTTAATAATCACATTCCACACTAAGCAAACTTAAGAAAAGGCATTCAGGTACGCAACTTAACAGAATAGCATATCATCTCATTTTCATTACCATCGCAATGCACTATAGGATGCGTACATGGTCATCTGTAATCAAAAAAGGAAAATTAATGTAGCTGCTACATGATTTGAAAAAAGAGCGAAAGGAATTTGATTGATTCTTACCTTTTCATATATACTTATACCACATTTACTTAACATTCACCCCCAAAATATTCCACTACAGATTATAAATTACCACCCACAAATATTCATAAAAGTGTAGATGTCGTAAAAAATTTGAAATAGCAGTAATTTCATTCTGCTGATATACGCAGGTGTTTTTGGATTTAATGATTAATTTATTTTTAGATTAATGTTACGAATTGGTTGGCTATTATTAAAAAATGCTTAATTTATAGAAATTTAAAGTTTATTGGAAAATTTGTAACAATTCATATTCAATCAAATTATGCTTGTACATTTTCTTGTTAAAATAATAGTTTTGAAAATTATTATAAAAAGTTTTCCCATAAAATATTTGTGTCAAATAAGAAAGTGACCCATTTTACAGTCATGCATTGGCCAATAAAACCTTTGACTGATTAATCACTGTTGTCTTGACCATTAAAATATCATTATATGTTGTTAATTTTAAAAATTAGTCCACCTAATTAGAAAAAAGACATTTCCTTAGAATTCTTTTTGCGGGGTTGGTTTCAGAATCAATAACAAAAGATAATTGCAGAGATTTTTTTATCCTGTGTGTCAGTTGTAATTTTCTATGATGTTCGACATTAAATTCATCAAAGGGAGCAAATAGATTGTATTAAACTGAATTAAGACACACATCGGAGTATGGTTGAACGAGAGAACAAAGGAAAATCCAAAAAAGGCTACACGGGGAGACCGGAATAGATATTGTTAGGCCAAAACAATTCCAAATGTTACAAAAGAAATTTATATGATCTAAAATATGCATTAGCAGAATAGATGACTCATGTCGTGCAATAGATGAATAACATATGAATTCATACCAGAACCAAAAATTGTCCTGTCTACGTCCAGGCATAGAGAGAACAGAACGCGTCTTCCACGTGATCTGGGTGTCTTGGGTTCGGGCATGGTTATTCTTCCTTTGTTCTATCTGTGAGATACGTGAATATGCCCTCTTGTAAAAGGATGTTGTTCAAGCGAATGAGTGATGCATATATGGCGAAGTTATACTCTTGGCCCTAGTTGGCGCTACTAAAACAAGAAAAGCACCTACTTAAATCGCTGTCTTCGTAATTGCAGGCTTGACTAATGGCAAGTGCCATAAGAAACAACAGCAACCAAAAATTCTAAAAAAATATTTCACAGATGTTAGTGCCAATTATATCGGGACTTGGAAGGTTTTCTGAATACTTCTAAAGATTTGGAAGCATTCAAGATAACCCATATATACGTATATATGTGGGGAAATAAGTTTAATGTAGCTCTGCATAACTGAATGTGTCGAACTGAAAGGAATTGGAGGAAGACTCATTATGGATAGCAATTTTAATTCAGTATTAGAATACACTGAAAATTTTAAAATATTAAAGAAATTATGATAAAGATATCTAGCCTTTTATAAATGGTTTAAAAATTCTTGGTGTTTTTCTGTTATACGGGCGCGAGATTGCGACCAAACGCGAGTAAAGTCGCCAAGAAAAGCGAATTGCAAAACAAATGTCGCCAATGTGAATAATTGCGAACAAAGTCGCCAAGTAAATAACATGAATTTTACGAATTTGGATGTTAAATTTGATGTAATTTTTCATTTTTTGGAGATTTTTCCCTTTTTTCAACTATTATTTGGCGATTTTTTCGTTGCGCCGGTATAACGGAAAGAACCAAATTCTTTTATCTGTTGTTGGCCGTTGCTTTCTTTTGCAAAAATTTAGATAGATAATGAGCATGACAGCTAGTCATAATAATGCCTGTTTATTCGCCTTAGCAGTGCGGCAATGGTGTGGCTGTATTTTTTTTAATGGAGAAATCCTCTATATGTCGAATCTTAAGTAATTTAAGTTACAATTTCGAAAGTAGTGTATCATTTCTTATAAGAATAAAAATTAAGAGATTTTAATCTGTAGAAAGTTTTAATAAGTACCACTTCTGAAATATGAAATTCATATTTTTGAGTTTGTTTTCATTTGTCTTGGGAAATCGCGTTTGTCTCTTTATGCTTTCTAGATTGAATAATTAATTTATTTTAGTTGCAGTTAGCTGAAGAATAAATAATTTATAGCATAAAGATAAATTATTTTTTTTTCTGTTGGAAATTTTAGATAAAGATTTAATTTAAATTTCTCTGATTTTGTTCTTTATTTATTATCTGGTTAAGTGCAACAAGATGTAAAGATATCGAAAATGTTTTCTTTTTTGATTAACTTTTGCTCTTGCAAGTTAAAAGCAAAATATTCTTCGAATTTGCATGATTACAAACGATTTCTCTTCCCCAAATTGAAAATTCGAATAAATTATTCATTAAGATAAATGTATAACTAGTTCTTTATTATTATATTCTATGATTGCGATTTGATAAAAATAAATTTTTCTTCATTCCAAGCCTGCTCCTCATTTTTATGTAATTCCATTATATTTTCATGCATGCGGGGAAAATAATTGAAAACTGAACTTCTTAACTTCATACGAAATTAATATCTTTCCTTTTTCTATACAGCATGCGAAGGAATAACAAACTGCGCTGTTGTTTTTGCATCGTTTCTGCAAATTGTTTTTCTGAATTTGGTATCAATCTTTTCTCCTCCTTTTTCCATCCTTTGGATCTAATGTTTCTAGGAACTTGTGAGGCAGAGAACGAATTTCTTATAAACAAAAAAAGTAGATAAAAGCGAAATCCATTTTATTTTCAATTCGATTTAGCTGACTCCTTGATCTTCTATCCTTTCAAATTTTTAGCTATTTTTTTTTTGTGGTGGAATACCACGAACTTCGAAATTGAAAATTCTGGATTAATTTTATTTCACATTGTATACGAGAAAGTAATTGTAATCGACAAAAAAATCAACCTTTTTGTCAGAATATCATGTTTTTGACTTCCCTTAGGTCGAAAAATTCAATTTTGGTATTATACATGTTTATCATAATTTTTGTGGAAGGATAACTCAAAAGTGCTTTCATTTAAGAGAATAGAATTCGGTATATGGACTTAAGATCAAATTTACAAATTTTTATTAAATTTTCAGTGAAACTTATACATAGTAAGTATGTCTGTCTGGCTATTCGAGTGTAAGTATATTCGATAACTACAAAATTCAAAGATCTAAGTAGATAAAATTTCGTCCCTAGATTTAACATTTAAGATATAGATTTTCAACTAGATTCTTGAAAGGGTTGACTGTCCATTGTACTGTGCTTTTGAATCTGTGTCAACGCAATAACATCACATTTATGCAATAATATAAATCAGTAAAAGGGTGACTGTCTTTGAATAACTGTAGCTCCGCAACAAAGTTTTATTAAGATCCGATTGCAAACAGACGATTAAAATTCATTTTTGCACAATAGATTCATTCAAAAGGCTAAATTCAATCAAAAGACTACTCATATACAAATAATTTGCGGTTTTGCCGAAAATTAATAAACATTTGCGGGGAAAGCAAAGTGAAATTTTTATTGGAGTTTATGCGAGAAAGTTTTGGATAGACTGCACCTGATTGTTAATATCTAATTTTAGATAACAGTAAAGAAATTCCATTATTTTAATTACAATATATACTCGTATATTAAGGTGTGTAACTTTTATGTTTTGCAATTATAAATACAATGTTTCTATTCTAGTTATAGCTCAGTACATGATTTCAGAGTGTTTGGATATAAGTACATGCTACCAGTAGAGAAATGTAATTGATGTAAATAATTTTTATCGTTGTTGTTTGAGTCAATAAATGAACTCCTGGAAAAATTATGCCATCTAAAATTTTATATTGTGACATCTATTAAAATACCATTGATCTAAATTTAAACTTAAAAAATAAGGTTCCTCACTTTAAAGAATAAAACTGGTAAACTTCTGAAGTTTTGGATGTTGATGTTTTAAATTATTTTAAGCAATTTCAAAATTCACTTCTATGACTCACTAGCAAATCTTCGAAAGATGCATCGATTGGCTTATAATAAGGGAATTCTGGGTATTCATAACTCTATCAGTTATAGTTGAAGAAAAGTGAAACTTTTTTAAAGCCCCAATTGTTATTGTATTAAATTTTTTAAAAACTTAATATGTATAAAGAACCAGAAAAAGTGCAAAAGTTTAGACTTCCTATTTTTTGTCAATAACAATGTTTCTGTTACTAACTTAAAACAATTTTCAATATAATTTACATCATTTAACGCATGCGACCGAAGGGAAATATATATATCTTTAATAGTTTAGAAATTATCTATTCGGCTAGGATTAGAATAAAAATCTTTATATTTTGATAAATTAACATTTTTTATTTAATGATTCTTTTGATTAAATAAATTTATTTTAATGAAAGGATTTTAAAAATTTAGTAGAAAATATTTTGATTGGATATTTTATGATTTATGAATGAATTAAACGATTTTTTTTTTAAATTTTCAGTTTATTATTCATTTTGATAAATATATGAAGTTTTAAAATCATCCCCCCCCAATCCACCAAATTTGTTATAAAGAAATCTATATAATAGGAATAAAATTTCAAATTAAAATATTCAATTAACTGGTAATTAGTAATTGGAGATGAATTGATTAACTGGGTTTGTAAATATAAAAATTTTGAATAAAAACAGGTAAAATTTGCAATCATTGCAAACATGAAACTAACAAATTACATAAAAACGACAAAAATCCAGGGGAAAAAAATAAAACGTGGAATAGTGGGAGGATATATAATTTTTTGAGCAGGAAATTAATTAAGTAACGTTTTTTATATCAAAATACAAACTTCAAATGTTGACAAAATTTATGAAAGTTTTATCGAATTATAAATATAATTGCAAAAATTGTTTTAAGTAATCTGTATTTTTTTAATTATGTGATAATATGATTTTGTTTAGGTTTGAGATTTTGGAAGGCCTCAAAATACATAGGGAACAAATTGGCGATTTATTGCTTTTGAGGCAACCATTTTTCGCTTTTAGGAATATTAGAAAAGAGAGCAGAATGTTGTCACATTTAGCGATACATCACCAATTTAGGTTACAGCTTGAAATCTAAATTATTCATTCTCTGAATTTTTACAAATTTTCTTAATTAATTAAATTCATTAAAAAGTTTAAATCGGTTCAAAACAATCACAAAACTATCAGATTGCATATACCTAGAAATTTAGAAAATTGTTTTTTTTTTTCCCGCTAACTCAAAATTGGTCTAACTCCAAAGCTCTTTTTTCCAGCTAGAAAAATTGAAAATGAAACATCTATATCTATCTATCTATCTATCTATCTATCTATCTATCTATCTATCTATCTATCTATCT
>JAPMOQ010037223.1:1666694-1737539 GCA_026543055.1 Argiope trifasciata | reverse complement strand
GAGGGGGGGAGAGAGAGAGAGAGAGAGAGAGAGAGAGAGAGAGAGAGAGAGAGAGAGAGAGAGAGAGAGAGAGAGAGAGAGAGAGAGAGAGAGAGAGAGAGAGAGAGAGAGAGAGAGAGAGAGAGAGAGAGAGACCGATAGAGAAGTCTGGTGATTGTTTCAAACCGGTTTAAACTGGTTAATGGCAAAAATTAATTAAGACAAATAACGACTTAAAAGTAATAAATAATGTTTTCCCGTGATAACTTGAAATGTGCGGTCGTAGGTTTCATTCTTTTTTTTCTTTTATTTTTAAAGTTAATTACTCAATTTCATTTCATCTTTCAACAATAGTTTCAATGGGAATAATGAAGAATTCCATCATTAATGTAATAAACAGTAATTAAGTAATGCAAAAATATACTGACATTTATTTTAATGCTCCTCGCTGATTTGAATTCAAGTTTTTGGAATTTAAAATTCATGGATCAGCAAATATATGCATTGTAATTTAGAGAAATTGTAATTAAGTCTTTAATGTAGAATCTTAATTGCATTAAAGGTATAATAATGAGAACTAAGTTTCTAATTAAAAAGCTTAAAAAGTTCGTTTAGCAATAATTATCCATTAAAATAATGGAAATTAAGACTATTAAATTAATGATGATAAAATGTGATTCACATTCAATTACTGTCAAGCTTCGCTGGAAAAAAACTTTATATTTTGCTGCTGTTTATTATATCAGCTGGCTTAGAAAAATATTTTTATCATTTTTGTTTGAAAAATTAATGTATCTTGGAAATTAATTTAAAACTTAAATGTAACGAATACAATAATTAACGTGAAGAGAAAATAAATAAAAATTGGCCATGAAAGATAATAATTAAATTCGGAAAATAATGAGATTGAAAACACATCTCTTGAGATATGCATCATTATCATGGATGTCATTATTTAAAATTCGAATTTATGTTAATATTGTGTTTACTGCAAAGATCGAAAGATATTTCTATTCGTAAAGTTATTTCTAACTTTCAGCATTAATTACCATTCTGAAGTCATATAATTACATCATTCAGTATAATTCATCATGTGATATTTTCACTGAATTATTCATTTTCTCTAAAATAGCCTAAGTGTTTAATTATTTTATCAAATTCTAAAACGGTTTTTTTTTAATAAAGGAGTCTAAAAGTTCGTTGAAATTCATAAAATTTGTTGAGTTTGAATTTATTGACAATTTCGATGTTGTCTTGTATACAGGACAACGTGAAAATGGATTCAATATATACAGTGTATAATCAATACAGTAAACTCCTGAGTATCCGGTTCGAGACAATCCGACTTCCGTATTATCCGGCCAATTTTTGCTTTATCGTATTGAAATGAAGAAGCCAACACTTTGCATTAGCATTATTTCCAAACCATTAGAAGCGAGTGTCTGCTACGTTCTATCCTCATAATTGCCATATGCAAAATACTAGTTGTGACAAGAAAAGAGCAACGTTATTCACTGTTTTCGTCTGTATATAAGGGACCTCAAATGTTGCTGCTGTTTCTGATTATAACTGTACAGCACGCACAGGATTCTTAAATTGCTTGGGGTATGATTAATATCTTTTAAGTGCACCACAATGAAGATTACAGAATTTATGCCAAAATGTGAAGTTTATATCGTTTAACTTATTTTTTCTCTAATAAATTTTTGAATACAGTGTGTGGTGATATCTTAATAAGACAGAAAACATCTATGGGACATGAGCTTGCTTTTGCCCTGTGGTTATGTTACTGGCCTTCAGACCTAAAGGTCCCGGGTTCTATTCCGTGAGCACATCTCATTGCCTACAAGTGCAATATATAAACATATACCAATTCCCAGCACAGAGCCTTCTATTTGAACTCGATATGTTACCAGCAACTACTTCTATGGTCCACCAATCTGCGAAAGCATTCATTTTCTACGTAGCTTGAGATAAATGGAAAGCTTAGTACACAGCAGTACCCACACAGCATTGCACCCAAGAAAAAAAAATTAGGTTTAAAATTAAGTCCAGTCTACATGCTATATGACAGGGGCAACATCAAATAAACATAAAAATATTTTTTGAAATTATCAAAAATAGCTAAAAATATTTTTTAATGTGCACATTCAGAAATATTTAGAGTGTTAAAAGGGTAAAAAGGATATATCAGTAGACACTAAAAATATACAAAAGCTGTTTTAAAACTTCAAAATATGCAAAAAAATCACGCACACATTGTTCCTCTGTATAATTTGATATAATGATAATTTACACTCCTCATGTGATTTTTAAGGCAGATATTTACTTCGCTCAACAGAAGTGCTTTTTCTCCAAGTTCATTACTTCTCTGATAGTCGTTAACCGAACCTTTTTTTTTTCTCTTCCTTTTCTTTATCTCGCAACAAGATTTTTGGCATTTAATTTGTTCTGACCAAGGTTAGATTTCATACTTTTGTGTATAATGAGACTTGCATCATTGTTTGAAGTCAGATGTAAACAAAGAAATGTATCGCATATGCATATCATAGCTCTTGCAATTTGCACATGAGCAGTTTTCGCACATGCGCGAAATAATTAGAATCGTAATTATAAAACTCCCTTCATTATTTTGATAAGACTTTAATGTACTAAAACCTTTCCCTATAAATGTTCTACATAAAAGTGTACAAAATGGTGTAAATATCTCCAATATGCGTTATTTCTCGAGTTTTTGGGGTTCAAATAAGCAGACATTTTCAAAAGGCCTCTTTTTATACAATATATAGATAAGAAATGGAGAAAATCCGTATTAACAATGATTTTTGGTATTAAAAATATTTGGTCTTATGATATTAGTGGGTAAAGTAATGTAATCACAAAACTCGGGTTTATCCGTTTTTTTTTTTTTTTTAAATATAGCTTGTCTTTTTGTCACATTAGGTCAGATACTTAGGAGCAAACTGTATATACTCTATTACAAAGAAATTATCACATTCACAGGGTTATTCGAGACAGTTGCACCGATAACAAAGGACTATACTTCTTTGTATAAGCAACCATAAAAGGCACGAATCTGGAACATAATTAAAAAAATGCTTGTTTTTGAAAGAATTGAAATAATTTTGTTTAAATACAAAATAACTTCCTAATGTAAAATTAAAAACATAAAATTACATTCTTCGGAAGTTTTTCAATAACTTGACCATGGTTTTGCGGCATGAAAATTGAATTAAAAAGAATCTTAAGAAATTAAATGGTTTGAACTTATGACATTTTCCTTGTTTCTATCTTTGATTTATAGAAACAAAATGCATGATGATTCGTGTTCCTTGCTCATATTCTTCATTTTAGAATGATAAACCGTGTGTAATATAATAAAAATAGAAATTTGGTGTGAACCTTAAAGTGTACTTAACATTTATTTGCAGACAGTTGATTAAGAAGAAAAATTGGAAAACCTGTGGATAAATAAATAAATAAAACAAGAAAAGATATATATTTTTTATTTTGAAATTTAGTATATTTGTTACCAAAATTATGCTCAGAAAAAATTTGATTTCAATTTTGATAAAAAAAATCTTCTCAAAACTCAGATAAAGCAATTTTATCAATGCGCGACATTTTCTTGATAAGCTAGGATTTTGCATAAGAGCTTGAGGCTTTTAGAACTCGAGCATCGAGTTCCATGGACCTCATTTACGATTTCGGACCAAATTCCGGACCTTTACTAGATAAGTCATTGCATTTGACTTTAAATTAGATTTAAATATTTTAGCTGAATTTTAAATATTGATGACTCCCAGCTATATCTTTCATGGGGGAAGTTATTCGTTACCAATCTGAATATAACTAAATTCTGAAAGTCGGACCTTACTATTAATATTCAAATAAAAAACATACTAATTTATTTAGTATTTGTTATTATCAAGATTGGATTTTATCAGGTTGTATTCGGGGAAAATTATTGAATATTTTAGTTTTACTTCGAAGATTCGTGCTAGGGATTGAGAAAAAGAGCATGTAGCGTCAAGGTTCAACTTAGCAAGAAATTGCCTTAATGATTAATATATAATTAAATTAATTAATTTAAAGTGAAGTTTTTTATATTCAATGGATTTTCCAAGAGTTTTCTAATTATAAAAAGATGAAAAGTTTATAATGGGCTTAAAACATATTTGAGCCAGGTTTTTTTTTACAATTGACTATAGTGGGTAAGTATTTCTATTCCTAAATTTAGAATTCTAGATAGAGCACAAAGAATTAGATAAATTCTAAGTAAAATTGATTATCATAAATAAAAAAGCAAATTTGTGATTCAAATTTTTATTGATTCCTTCACATATAAATGCGCGGTACTCATCAACGAATAACTGAATTTTCTGTTTTAAATCTGCTATTCAAAGCAAATATTAAGTAAATTAAAATAAAACAATTGATGCAACGAAATACAAAAATTACTTCTCCAATATCTTAATTTCTCATCACAGCATTATATGCTTTAAAATAGCAATACATCCAATCAATTTAATTAAAAAATTCAATGAATTCGCAAGTCAATATTTTTTTTAATTTTGCTCTTATTAGAAACTTTTATGGAAAGGAAATCCTTAATCCCTATCCTGCAATTTTAAAGGAAATTATATGTATATATAATAAAATTTTTTATCGATTTAATAGTTTTATTTATTTTTACCTTGTGAAGAATTCTCATAGGTATCCAAAAATAAATTAATTGTATTACAAGAAAATTAAATGTTTCGATTTATTAGGCGAAATGTTAACCGGGCATTTGTGCTTGTGTTTTTCTCTAAATACCTTTCACCTAAACGATCGATAGACGAGAAACTTTCTAGACAATAAAATGCCATTTATCACAAAAATAAAACATATAAATATATGAATACTGCACTTAACATAAGCGACATTTAAATAAAAAAAAAGGTTTTCTTTTTTCAATTGCAGAGAAACGAAAATTATGCATTTCAAACCAAAAGCATTAAAAACTCAATGAAAATTTTAGAATAATTTTTAACCATTTTAGCCTTTTACTTCACCGAAACAATGCATTCACTTTATCGGTTGAAGTATTCCATACTATAATACTCAGGGGAGTAAATTTTAATCTACCTTAAACCATTGTTGACTGCTTTAAGCCTTTTACTTTAATGACTAAAATTCCAACAAAAGGAGGAAGAGCCAAAAACCATGTACTTTTAGTAATTACCACATCTTCTAAAACAGAAAAGGGTTTTTTTTAAAAACGAGTCACCCTCCCACCGCTTGTTGCCGTTAGTGTAAAATAATTTCATTAAACCTTCCGCTCTTCTGTTTTAGGCTTGAAATAAAAGAGATAAAAATTAAAAATTTCCCAGAACACCTCTGAGGTTCTTTTTCCCCTTCCAGCTCAGTTTTTAGGTGCAGATGGAACAAAATACACAAATTACTCTCTTTTTAATTACACATTTGTAATCGGAAAACCATTAGTGCCCTTATTTAGGCGGATATTTAACCACCCCCTCCGGCCCTCCGCGAGGACAGAAAGACAAACAATTTTGTACAAAGGACAACAAAGCGGTGCAGATGCCCGCCCATTTGTTCAAACAGTGGAAACGCGAAGGGAGACAGAATGGCTTTTAATGCACTTTTATCTCACAATAACGAGATGTCTTAATCACTTTTTGGTGTGGAAGAACAAAATAGCACACGACGCAGATTCTTTGCATAGGGGCGGACTTGGAGTGTATGAGGTTCGCGGCAAAATGATATAAAGCGAGGTGGTTGTGACCCTTACATTTTAAGAAAAAGGAATGCCTGTAGTTATTTCGATATGAAATAGTAAATATATAGATATAATCATAGCTAGTTAAATATCTGAAATCAAATTTCAAAATGTGGGGAATGGATCATGAATTAGATTTAACCCATTAACGGTCGCATAATTTTGAAGAAAATGGACATAAAAGTGTCTATTTTTTTATTCAAGAAAATTATACAAAACTGAGTGTATGTATAATATTTGCATTCAATTTTAATTTTTTAGTTAATTTTTAGCTTGAAATTAAAAAAATCTTAAAAGCCAACATTCAGAGTTATTATGACTGAATGTTAGCTTTCCAACAAAGAGGGAAAATAAAAAATATGTTTTAAGCATTAAAACATAATTTTATACACATATTTATTACACATAATGTAAATAAATACTGATAATTTTCTCATGTGTGATAAATTTTGAAAGCATGAGATACATAGGCCAACATCACAATCAGGACAATAGTACCGATTTTCCTTTCTGCTGACATCTAGTTTAAAACAAATTAACTATCTCTAAAAACATAACAAATAGTCTAGGGCAGCCCTCTGGCGTATATATATTGAGAAATAAACATGATTCTGGGCATAAGAAATCGATTGTTTTAATATTTTTGGAGCATTACTTTTGATTACGCCAGCCCGGAAATATCACGGGCGCGAGAAATAGAGGTAGAAATTTCACCCCGTCATTTTCACGGAGCAAGAAGGAAGGGGTTAATTAGCCGTCTTTGACAACCAGCTTGTTCGTCCAGATAAATGACATTTTAGGCTATTAATCAATTAGCATGGAATGCATATTTTTAAATTTCGGTTCATATGATGCAATTTAAGGTGTACGTACATATTTGAGATTTCGAAAATCGTTTAAATCATCGAATATTTTTTATTGTTTCAAAATGTTTTTTGATCCTTTAGCTTTCAAATGATACCAAGATGTTGTCAATATTCGGAATATTTCTCGAGTTGTAAGGGTTCTTCTTGAGGTACTTTCACTAAAAACTCAAGTTTTTTTTGCTTTTTTTAAATTCATTTTTTGGAGAATGATACTTTTCAACTATGTTGCTTCATTCAAACAATCATAACTTAACAAGGAATTAACCGAATACAATAATTTATGAATAAAAATAATTTGTATGAAACAGTGGATATTTTGGGTCTCAATCAAAATTATATTTATAAAAATAAATTTTTAATGGCTATTTAAAAGTTTAAATTATAGAAAAAATCTCGCTTTTTCTATTCATCATTGATGGAAAAAATTGTTACAAAACTATAAGTTTTTATAACTTGATTTGACAGACAGCATGAAGACTACGGCATAATTTGTAAAAAAATTAAGGAGAAAAGGAATCTGTCTTGAAGATTTAATCAAAAGTTTAATTTCAAATCTTGCTTGAAAATAAGATTTTTTTTTCTATGCGGGACCAGATTTTTGTCCAAGTATTAATACATCATTTGTAGTTTCTTATTTAACATTCAGAAAATTCTGATGATACCTTACCACCAATAATGAATTACAAATAAGCTTTTGAATTATTTTTACCAATACATAATTGGAAATTAATTAACGCATGATTAGTGGTGGTGACATTAAGATAATAAAGTTCGTGATGGCCTGTATAAAAATATAAATTTTGTATTGCGGTATTTTTTCCAATACATAATGGTATTGATTAGGCAATATTAGATAAGAAGTATTAATGGGAGATATTAGATATCTTCTGTTTAAAAATTACTAGATTTTAAGAAAATGAAAATATAACTAGATTACTAGATGCTTAAAAATTACTAGATTGCAGAGACTAGATCTTAATCAAATTCGTACACAATTTCTCACAATTATGTTTGCACACATTTAAAACATGTTCGAACATTTGTGTTCGTACACATTTTATGACATACTTTCCATGATAAGAGCAAATTGAACTGATAGTAATTTACAAAAACAGAATGTTATCAGTTTTTGGAAAATAGGAGATGAAAATACTTCTCTCTATTTGTGAAAATCAATTTATCGTTTAAATACGATTTCAGTGATTATCATACAAAGTGTATAAGACCGGATATGACTTATCAAACTCTTCTACCTAGAAAATCCTTGATTCAAGCAACAACAAAAAAAACGAAAACATTATGACATTTTGATATGAGCGTTAAAACCTCATATAATTACTAAAAATACGGCAAATAATTCTAAGATTTGAAGAAACTGGGACTTTTTAATGAAACCATCCGGATCCTAAAATTACAACCGCAATTGTTCGACAAGTAACAACAAATGCATATGACAGCAGTAGTATAAATCAAGAAATTGGCCTTTTTCCCTTAAAAAAAGTTGGTGGGTAAAGACTCTTGAACAGTTAGTTATTTTAAAAGATAATTTATTTACATAGAAGGATTATTTTTTTAGGAAACATGCGAACAGTTTTTACGAATACGCGAACTTTTCAAATATCGGATATGCATATTTAAAAAAATAGCTGAAAAAAAATTGATTTTAGAAAGTAGTTGCGTAAACACTTCCTGATTAATTTGGACACTTTGTACTTGTAAGATACTGAAAAAGTTCCTAAAAATTTATTGGCATACTTAAAATATGGGATATTGATTTTGCATTTACTTTTTATATGGTTCAAAAGTTGGGACAAACTATATTCTACAAGGTCTTCTAACATGGTCTCCATGTAAAAAAAAATACATGAATAAGGATACATTGTTATGTGATATAAAAACATTGCAACACTTCCTGAAACATAACATTATTATATACATTATTGCTATAGCATAATCTCATTACCATACATAAGGAATTAACCATGCTATATAATAGTTGAATGTACGAAAGAGCTTGTGAAAATACTTCTAGAAATTTCCTATCAGCTCTGGAATAGTTAGTTCTTTCTGATTTTCAGGAACAGATGATGTTTTTTTTTTTAGCCTGCTCCATTCATGAGTTACTTTATTTTCTTTGCGATTTCTACTTTCTTCTTGCAATGTATTATTTCTAACTATAATAAACTATATTCTAACTATTCAGTCTATGATATAATAATAATATGATTAATAATTTTTTTCAATACCATAAATTAAGAGCCTTGTTATGAATAAAAGTTATCTTGCAAGGAAAGAATATAAAATACCATATTCATAATTTCTTTACTATTTTCAATATAGAAATCAATTAAGATATTTTCACAAAAATGAATCTTTAAAATTTTTATTTATAATGTCAGAATTGCACCTCAGATATTTATCATTTAATGCACTTATAATTTATTTACACATGTTTCGAATATTTGTATTTTGATTCACCCTTTATAATAATGACATTCTTTGAACTTTCATACATACTACTATATTGTTTGAATACACTGGCATGTTTGACTCGGGTATATTAACATTTTCCCCCCTATTATTAAATCGCAATTATCGGCCGAGGTGACTTGTAGATAAGATCTCGGTTTCGAGATCCAATTCCACCGAAAAATCGTCTTGCTATCGGGTCTGATGCGTATTAAATCCGTAGGGTTAAAACGACCTCCCACTGATGTAGTGTGGAAGTTTGGAAAGGGGATGCCAGCTCAGATATTGTCCTCGTCATCTGATAGCGTTTCAAAATTGTGAGGTCCGTCCCAAAATAACCCTAATGTTGCTTCAAAATGGGATGTTAATATAATTAAACTAAATTAAATCCCACACAATCTAGAAGATAGGATTCTGAATATTTTTTAAACTACAGGATTAAAAATGTTCTGCATCAAGGGATTAATTAACTTATTCGAAAATATAAGCATGAAGAAATTTAAAAAAGTATCCTTACTTTATATCTATGAAAGAACAAACCGTAATAAATATATTATGAAGTTTATTGACTCTTAGCTAGCTCATTTCTTTTCACCAATGTAATTTTCCTGTGCAACTGTTTTCATCATATCGTAGACAAAAAAAGATTTTTTTTTATTTTGCTTATACAGATAAATCGGTCTGATTTTACAAATTCAGTAGTCTGTTCGTGACTACTGACTATATCTGAGTATCCGGCATCATCAAGAAACATGCTTACAGCCACCAAGATGGAGCGACAGTCCTTTCAAAAAGCAGCTTCAAAAAGAGAAACATTTTCTTTTAAAAGGCAACCATTTTCTTGTAAACATCTATTGACTGCAAGGAATTGTTTTGTGACATTCGTTTCCTTTCTGAAGATAAAAAGGTTTTTTCCCCAATTGGCAGAACTGAAAGAATAAATGGTTAAATCTCTGAAGAAGATACTCTATAATACTGCCTACACATTGATTTTTCTTTCACGGCGAAATATCCGTTTTCTTGCATTAGATTTTATTGCAATAAAGAGCTGTTCTACATCAAATACTTACCTGTCTTTAACAAATAATATATTATTTCATATATTATAACAGTGCCTGTTATTTGTTACTTCCCTTATTTTGAAATTAAAATATGGAAGAAAATAAAATAAGAGCATGAAATCAAATATCAGGCTTAAAATCTTTGTGGTTGGTTCTTTGAAATTAAAATCGATCTTTTCTTTTGTATCCTGCTGTCGACAATAAATGTTATTCACATATATTTTAGCAACAGTTGCTGTAATTTTTTTTATTGTACTTTAGTAAGCTTGATTGAAAAGAAAGTAAAAACATAGAAACAATAATCATGTTTAAAATGTTTATTGTTGATGCTTTGCAATTAAAATCGATCCTTACTTCTGTATCATCCTACAGACAATATGTGTTGCTCACATATATTTCGGCAGCAGTTGCTGAAATTTTTTGATGATGCTTTGGTACACTTGGTTGGAAGCAAATAAAGCATCCTATAATTGTCACACTTAAAATGTTTGTTTTGGAGGCTTTGCATTTTAAACCGATCTTTACTTCTATTCCGTCCTGTTGACAATAAATGTTGCTCACACATATTTTGGCAACAGTTGTTACTGATTTTTTGATATTGGTTTGGCAGACTTGGTTGGAAGAAAATAAACCAAGAAGTCGAAAGAATTAGCATGCTTAAAATGTTTGTTGTTGGTGTTTTGCAATTAAAGCCTATCGTTTCCTCTCTATCGTTCTGTAGACAATAAAATTTACAAACATATATTTTGGTAACGATTGCAGTATTTTTTTGGTACTTTAATAAGCCTGGTTAGAAAAGAAAGCCAAAGACACAAAAACAATAACCATGCTTAAAATGTTTATTGTTTAATATTTGCAATTAAAATCATTACTTTTATATCATCCTATAAAAAGTTGTTAATCCTATAAATGTTGGCCAAATGTATTTTGGCAGCAATTTTTATTATTTTTTGGTGTCTTAACACGTTTAGGGAGAGGAATGTGTGCACTATTATCACCATTTATGATTTATCGCCAAATTAGCTGCACCAGCTTTCCTTTCGGGGGAAAAAAGCATTAAAATCAGTAGAATTTCAGACAAATTTTCCATAATTACTGTCGGCAGAGCATCGCTGGTATGCTTCTTTTACAGTAAAAATCCAATCATTGTGCGAAATTTCATGACAAATCATGAGCTTGGTTAACAAATGACAACTCTAACTGAAAGTCATGCGACTAATTGTAAATCAGAACAAGTATCCTTTTACCAACTAATAATCAGTAAATATGAGAGGACTTCATTAGATTATGAAAAATCTTGACATTCAAGCGACAAATTTTAAATTCCAACCTTAATTCCATAAAAATTGGTCATCTGACCTTTACCGTGCAACAGTAATGTCACTTGAAATATTGCCAATTCATTACAGCCAGAGAAAACAGAAAGCATATCGTCATTCATTAAGTAAGCGTCTTATATATAAAAAAATCCCTTTTAGTTAAAATCCAATAATCGGTACTCTTTAATATCGCCTACGGGTGCAGAAAGCTTGATAACATTGGCGACTTTACGTCGGGTTTGGTAATTTAAAACGGATACCAGGTAATTCATTTTAACCAAGTGGGGTTTTAAATTGCGACTTTTTGCTCTGCGAGCGAAAATATCTGAATATAACTATCGGAAAATTTTAATTTATATCGAGTTAATCATTTACTGCTGGTTGCTTAAAAATTTATTTTTGAATACTTAAATGTCTCAATTAATATTAATAATATATTGCTATTAATGTTCTTGGAATTTCCGTTTGAAGTATGTAGTGTGAGATTATATATAATAATTATTCATCTTGTTTCTAAGATACTCAGTTAAATAAAAATATTCAATGAAAAGTATATAGAATATTTAGAAACGTTATTTTTTGTGGTATTCTAAATTAGAATGGTTGGTACTTTCCGATTTTCTATCCGTTGTGTTTGAGTTTTGAGATGGAAGCTTTGTGAGTTGTGACTTGAGTTCACCTACTGGAGGAATCAAGTTTCAATCTTGTACCAGTTCCTGGTACAAGAATTTTGTCCAGATTTTTCTTTTTCCAAGTTATCCAAATTTTCTTGGCGAAGTTTTGAAAAAGTAGTTAGCTCATGTATCTTCCTGGCAGTGGTTTAGCGTTATGATATCAATATTTTAAATAAGAGATTACAAAATAAGTCTCACGGGACATTAAACTGGGACATTAATCATACTCCTGAAGTTGAACTGAAATAAAATAATTTCTTTTAAGATTAATTTTTTGCTAATTCACGTACTAATTACTTTTGTCCCCGGCTGTTTCATATCTAAGACTACTTGCATAAAATTTCTATCAAATCACTTATATAATCAGCTCTAATCTTGTTCTTGATACCATCAACTAATTAATTTCCAGTATCAAATTTTGTAATATATTTATTTCGAGTTATTTTAATTGATCTAATCCTAGTCTATTCATTGTGTACATAAACAATGAATAGACTAAGAGTGAAGAGACGAGAAACAATGAATAGACGGTGTCGAGTCATCGTTTAATATCTGGGAAATTGAAAATTTGTACAAATGTTGTTCTTTTATGGCAATGAAGTTTTACTTTTTGATTTGTTATGCTGTCTGGGCAGAGGGTTTCTTCCTTCACTTTTAACAATGAAAAGAAATCATATGATTAAATATTTCATGAAATAATGAAAAACGTTAATTTTAGGCCTAAAATGTATGCTTTTCCTTTCTTTACGAGAAAATATGTGTTTTGAATAATTTTCATATAATTTAGGAAAATTATTAAAAAAAATATTAGTTTATTTTTTAAATGAAATTTTAACAAAACAATTTTAATGTGTCACAATGTGAATTAAATAATATCCCAGGGTCATAAATTGTATTATAAGAATTTTTCAATAAAAATAAAAGCCCCGTTTTACTTATATATATTTTTACAATAGAAATAAAATCTTTTGATGGTATTTTTGCCGGTAATGGTAGTTTATATTGTCATATACCGGTGTTTTTTGGAAATATTTATCAAAATGTATTTTAAAAAAGATTTTCAATCACTCAATATTGCCCTTTGAACAGTGAAGCTTATAAAGGAAATAAAAGTTTGTAGCCAAATGGCTACATGATGCATTGAATTGCAAAACAATATAATCTATAGTTTTAAATAATACTAAAAATAGCTACATTTAGGAAATAATTGCATACTAATTAAATAGAAATTATTAAAAAGCGAAAATTCTTAAATTTTATAATGATTCAAAAATGAATAATGCGCGGAAATAATTTTCGAAAATAATTGCTAAAGAACGTGAAAACCACATTTAATTTTTTGGTATGTAAAATTAATTAAAATTTCAAAAAAAAATTACTCCATATTGCACATTCCCACACATCCAAATTTATTTATTTATTTGCACTAAATGTTATTACCCTAAATCAAACAATTTGTTCTGTTACACCCACACATCATTCCACCCACAAGAACACAATTCTCTTTTATCTGTACCAGAAATCTATTCCCATATTTCTTTTTGTTAATTTCAATTGTATTTAAAATTGCACAATCTACACATTTTTCTATTGTTGTTTGAGTTCTGATTACAGCATATTCTGCACTAACAATAAAATAAAAATAACCCTATACCGCTGTTAACTACACCATTATTCATCCAAGGTGCATAGCTGCATTGAGTCAACACTGTCTCAAGCATGACCAGAGCAGCAAATTTCCTCCGACGCATTAAGCCGAGAATACAAAAGTAATTAGAGACGAGGCGTATCGAAATGTGTGTGTATATATACTCAGCAGTTTAAAAAGAATCCCATATTGATCCTGAGATAGTAGCTGCTTTTCTGTTTGCGTTTGGCATCTGATATCACTTGGGAAAACGTTGCTTTTCAATCGGGACGCGCTTTCAAATGCGGTGTTGTTTGATGAGGGCTTACTAAATAAGAAGGACTTCTTACAGCCATGAGTGATTTCTTGAAGACAGTGGGAGAATCTTATTTGTTTTGAGGACAGAAAGCATAATTTCGAGCTGAAATCCAGTGTTTTCGTTGTTTATCTTGGAAAAATTATTAGGATTGTTGTTTGAAAGTTGTGGTTGCTTAGCAAATATAGGTATGGTGTTTTATTCTAATATAAATATTTTGCCGTTTTTGTATGATATCTTTTGAGATGGTATTAAGTTTTCGAAATGGTATTGTTTTGTATGCAATATCAGTTATACGTTATAATTTTGAAAGAAAATGTAGCAAATTAAAAGTAGCGAGTTGTTTGCTAACTTTTTAAATGAGTTTTAGTTTTATATATTTTTTAAACAGTTTTCCGGATTGAATTCAATAAAATGTCAGAACTGCGTGTTAACTGAATTACATTTTAATAATAGCAGGAATTCGACATTAATATTTTAGACTTTGAAAGAAATAAGTTATTAATTAACTGAGCTAGTAATGGGGGAAAATATTTTCAGATTTAATTCCTTGACGGGACTCATTGTATTACCAACACTTTGTTTTATTTAATTTTAAATATTTTTAGAAATATTTTGAGAGAATTATTATCTAACATTTAAATAAAATTATCTTTAAAAAATTTCTTTTCGATTTACCGCTGTAAATGAAATATAATTTTTAAAAAATAACTTTTTAAAATGATCTATCATTTTTCAATTATGAAACTTTTTCTTCAAATTATTATTTGTACTGATTTACAAAAGGAACTATGTAAAATTACGTATGCACTTGAATATACAAATAAGATTAAAACTAATTTAAAACTCTTATTGTTATGTTTATTGAAAAATGAAAAAAAAAAGATTAGTACTAGCTCATTTTAAATTGTATTTTGAAGGGGGTCGATAAATGTTTAATGCATGCATGATTTTATTACCATATTGCGAATTTGTAATACTGTTTCTCTGCTCTGATAATTTACTGGCAAGGAAGAGAGTTTTACAGATACTACGGTAAATATGAAATTAATTTTGAATCGATGAATTCCCGGTCTTGTTGGTCATTTGGCGACTTTGGAATGAAAAATGAAGGACATTCTGGCTATTCAAGGATCTTAGAAATATTTCAATTAGGACTGGTATTCTGATTATACTAGAACATTCGATACTCTATCACGACAGCTATAAATGGAAAACCGCGCAAACAAATAACAGAACAGTAGTGAGTATTCGATAATTTATTTGAACTCAAGCAAGTAATTACGCGAAGACACCAGTGAGTTTCCTCCAAGTGGTCTGTATTGTTGCACTTATGTTACATAAAATGAAATCTTATAAAAAGATTTTTGAGAAACTCAATGCTAAAAAAAATAGAGAAATGACAATTGAAAGCAATATGCTTTTTTAAACTATTATGAATATTAAGGCAAAAACTGGAGATACATTTAAAAATTAATTGTAATCAATCAAGTCGCGGTTTGTTTAATGTTATTTGTCAGAAAACTCGAGAATAATATATTGAGTATACCTACTGATGGAAGAATTTACTAGCCTGAAAGAATTACCAGCTGTTAAGGGATAAGAATTAATACTGTTTTCCATTATTTAACTGTACAAATATTTGCAAAAACAATTGAAGCAAAAATCGATGAACTAATTGATCCGCCCTTATTAATGAGAATATTGAATATAGTTTCCTGTATAGTTTCTTACCTAAAATACAATACCATTTTGTAACATAATAAGAACTGGATTTTACACTTACTTTAAACCTCGCACATGCTATCCAATGATGAATTCATTGTCTTCTCAGGTCTATGATCATATCTTACTTACAATGCAATAAGCTTAAACAAAATATAATACGATTTCCCAAAATAATAAAGATTGGATTTTACACTTATAAATGCATCGCATATATTATCCAATCTCGAACTTATTGTCATTGTCTTCTAAAGCCAAAGATTAAATGCTCAAACCTTACTTAAAATACAATCATCTTATTTGAAATAAAATATGTTTTACCAAAAGAGTTTCCTATAAAGATTGGATTTTACACTTATAAACACATCACAAATTCCTCTTTATAGTCCATGAATACATCATACGTTACATTTTCATAAATAAATACATGACACATATTATCCAATCACGAACTTATTATCATTTTCTTCTCAGGGCAAACACTAAGTTTTCAGACCTTACATAAAATACATTCTGTTTACTTTAAAATACAATATGATTTCCCAAAAGAATAAACCTTGGATTTTGCATTTATGAATATACCATACATTGCTCTTAATAGTTTAAGAATACATCACACATATTATCCAATCACAAACTCTTGATAATTGTCTTCTCATTCCAAAGATAAAATGACCAGATCTTACTTAAAATATCACAGAGTACTTAATATACCCACATTTTCTTCTCAGGCCAAACACAAAATGATTCAACCTGACTTTAAAATACAATACCTTTTCTCAAAACAATAAGAATTTAATTTTACATTTACGAATACAACACACATTACTCTTTATAAATCATGAATGCATCACACATTACTCTTTATAAATCATGAATGCATCATATATTACTCTTTATAAATCAAGAATGCATCACATATTACTCTTTATAAATCAAGAATGCATCACATATTACTCTTTATAGATCATGAAAACATCACACATGAATATATTACTCTTTATAGATCATGAATACATCACACATGAATATATTACTCTTTATAGATCATAAATACATCACACATGAATATTTTACTCTTTATAGATCATGAATGCATTAATAGATCAGGAATACATCACAAATGAATATATTACTCTTTATAGATCACGAATGCATCAATAGACCATGAATACATCACACATGAATACATTACTCTTTATAGATCACGAATACATCACACATGAATACATTACTCTTAATAAATAAATACATCACACATGAATACATTACTCTTAATAAATAAATACATCACTCATGAATACATTACTCTTTATAAATAAATACATCACAAATTATCGAATCACACACTCATTATCATTGTCTTCTCAGACCAAAGACAAAAATGATCAGACCCGTCCAATTATTACCTCAGAGAAGACATGCCTTATTGCCTTCCTCCCTACTAAATTTCACCGTGGTCTTCCAGAACATAAGGACGGCGTAATGAATGCGTTTACTAATGAAAGTTAATGAATGGAGGAGAGAGAGGCGGATACTTGCCTTCCTTTCTTTTCAGCCAAAACTTTTCCGTCTTGAAAAAGAAGCCTGTCTTGGAGGGCGAGGGACAGCGGATGACTAAACCCTGCAGTTCTTTTACAGAACTCGTGAATGCATGGTTGTGGAAGATCCAACAACGGACAGAATGGAGTGGCTGGAAAAAAAAAAGAGACAACCGGAGAGAAACAGGAGAGGAAAAACTTAATTAGCCAGTAATTAATTATAGAGCTAATGAAGCTTTATTAAGGACAGGCATAGCTTCTCTTCAAGTGTAGATTGGCCTTTCCTCAAAGAAGTCCCATTTACTAGGCTCTTGAACCAGCGTCTGTTGAAATTTCTACAGACGTGGTTAGATGTCTTTTGGATTGAGTGGAATAACTCTATTCAATTTTTATAGTATTTTTGGAATTTTCTTGATATTTTTTAAAGATTATTATTAGAAGTTGATGGCTTTGGCTCAAAAAAGGATTTATTCCATGCATTGAAATATTTTGTGATATTGGATATAATGGTGTGTATTCTCTTCAGAAAATTAGAGCAATCAAGAAATAAAAAAAATATTTGGCCTTATGAAAATTTGTATCACGTAATTAAATATTTGTTATTTTTATTTATGCTTTCTTTATATAGCTGATGCTAGACTTTTATCCCGATTTGTAAAGCTGATTTCATTCAGCTTTGATAAGATTTCCAGACTTTAGAAAAATGTTTTGGAAAAAAAACTCGAAATCTTAATATTCTTTGTATTTTTCTCCATGAAGATGTTTGAATCAAACTAATCGATTAATGATGTATCGAATATTGTATGTTGTAAGCATAAAAACAATGGAAAACTGTCTCAGAAACAAATTATTATTACTTTATTATAATTATTAATATTTTATTCAAATACAAATTATTAATATTTTATTTTCCATGCTATTAAGATTTAAAAAAGATATATAGAGGGACAAAAAATATGAAAAAGAATATACGAACATGTATACAGAAACATTTTAGTATGATAATTTTCTTAGAGTTTGAGTTGTTTAATTTTAATTATATTTTTTAAAATTTACTCTTATATATAAAACATATAAAATAAGTTAAATGGCTATAATATTCTATATAGTAAAAAAGTGCTAACGTTTCAATTTTATTCAAATGTATGTGGAATGATGAATCTAATATTCCATAGTTTAAAAAGTCTTTCGATAAAATTAGTGAATGCAAATATTTAAATTGGCAGTGAATGAAAAAATTATAACAATTTTTTCCAGAAAAATTACAGTAAAGTAATTATCGGAAAAAGGATGGTATTTGTGAATTTTAAAATTTCGATAACATTTCAAGCATTCAATATACATATGGCAGAATGAGATTTATATTTTAAAAAGAACTTTAAACTTGAAAGAAAATAGCGTTAAAATACAATAATTAATTATTAATTGATTAAATATACTATTATAATAATCTATATTTCAGTACTACCATCTGTTATTTTATCATTTAGTAATTCCAATATTTCTGAAATGTTATCTTTGTAGTAATCAATATATTTAGAATGTCTTGATAAACTCTTTCAAATTTACTTAAATAATTTTATATTTAGTTTTAAAGATTAGTACTTAAGTGAACTGTATAATTTATTCTCTGATATTTTTCATACGTAATTTTTATGCTTGGTTTTATTTCTTTTCAACTGAAATTCCTTGACAAAAAATTGTTTTTATTTTGATATTTGCAGTTATTATTTCCTTCTGAATTATTTTTCTAAACGAAAATAAACTCGTCTGTTGTTGTTTTTTTCTGTTAAGAAAAAAATTCAATTATTTCCTCTTTCACTAATTTTTGACAAGAGGCTTGAAATGATGAAAAATATTTCTTCCGCTTTTTAAAAGTAAAATTTTTGTGGCAAATCCGATTTATTTGATGTATTTGCTAAGGAACTCAAACTTGAACTCCTTTTTTTTTTTTTCTTATTCCTAAAAAATTCCTGAAGTTTTCTACACTCGATAAACTTCATTTGTCTCTAACTGCATCATGGAATATGTTTCTTTTTTTATTGTTAGAGGAATAAAAAGTTTTTTCCTGGCGTTTTTAAATGAATAAATCATTAATATTGAAAGCGTCAGTTAGTTCTCAATAAGAATTTTTCAATTGGGTTTTCTTTTTATGCAGAAAATTGTCAATGTTTATTAAATCTTTTTCAAATTTGTAATTATTGGCATTTTTTCAAACTTTCATAATACGTTGTGATATGAAGAAAAAATGACATAATAGGTTTATTTAATTTTTTTTAATTCATTTATGTGCTTCAAAGTAAAGTAGCCTAACTTAATTTTTTTTACAATTACGGATTTTGATGTACATAAAAGTACATCAAAATTTTTAAGAATATTTTTAGTTTATTTTCTAAGGTATGCTCAGTATTCAAAATAATAATAATAAAATGAAATGCACGATCACAAATTAAGTTACAATGTGAGAACATTATTAATTTAATTAATTTAAGTCATTAACCAGTTTAAACCGATTTGATCATTCATCACACCACTCCTATATATATATATATATATATATAACTTTTAATTTGTCATTTTTCAATTTTTCAAGTTGGCAAATGAAGTTTTGGAGCGTGATCGAATTTTAAATAAAAAAAAATTGTTTCAAAACAATTTAAACTGGTTAATGACTTGAATGAATTAAAACAATTCCTAAGAATTCAGAGAATAAATAAATTAGAAATCAAGCTGAAACTTTAGTTAATAATAAATCGCCAAATTTGAGAGCCTTCTGCATTATTTTCTAACAATCCTACGCATTTGAGACTAACCAAATCCGACGCATTTTGAGACTTCGAAAACCTCAAATCAAAACAGCATCATGTTCTCATGCGATAAAGTTTTGTCGAATTTTTTTTTCTTAAGATGATATTTACTTCTACTTTACTTTTACTACTTTCTTACTTTATATATATATATATATATATATATATATATATATATATATATATACACTGAAGTGACAAAAGTCATGGGATGACTGTTAATATCGTGTCGGTCCTCCTTTTGTCCGGTGAAGTGCAACAACTCTACGTGTCATGGAGTCCACAAGTCGCTGGAAGTCCTCTGCAGGAATATTGAGCCATGCTGTCTGTATAGACGTCCATAATTGTAAAAGTGTGGATGGTGCAGGAATTTGGGCACGAATGGACCTTTCGATGATGTCCCATAAATGCTCGATGGGATTCATGTCGGGCGATCTAGGTGGCCAGATCATGCGCTGGAATTGTCCGGAATGTTCTTCAAACCAATCGCGAACAGTTCTGGCCCGGTGACATGGCGCATTGTCATCCATAAAAATCCCATCGTTGTGTGGGTACTTGAAGTCCATGAATGGCTGCAAGTGATCTGCAAGCAGCTGAACATAACCATTTCCAGTCAATGATCGGTTCAGTTGCACCAGAGGACCGAGTCCATGCCATGTAAAAACAGCCCGCACAATTATGCAGCACTACCAGCTTGAACAGTGCCTTGCTGACAGTTTGGGTCTATGGCTTCGTGGGGTCTGCGCCACACTCGAACTCTACCATCAGCTCGTAACAACTGAAATCGTGACTCATCTGACCACTCCACGGTTTTCCACTGGTCTAGGGACCAGTCGATATGCTCACGAGCCCAGGAGAGTCGCTGCAGGCGATGTCGTGCTGTCAGTAAAGGCACTCGAGTCGGTCTTCTGCTGTCATAGCCCAAGGAAGACAAATTTCGCCGCACATTCCTATCGAACACATCCCTCGTACGTCCCACATCGATTCCTGCAGTTATTTGACGAAGTTTTGCGTGTCTATTAACACTGACCATTCTACACAGACGTCGGCGGTCTCGGTCGTAAGTGCAGGTGGTCGCCCACTGCGCTGTCCATGATGGGATGTGATGCCTGAAATTTCATACTCTCGGAACACTCTTGATACTGTGGATCTCGGAATGTTGAATTCATTAACGATATCCGCAATGGAATGACCCATGCGTCTAGCTCCAACTAACATTCCACGTTCAAAGTCTGTTAATTCTCGTCGTGCCGCCATAAATCACGAAAAACCTGTTCACATGAATAACTTGAACACAAATGAAAGCTCTGGAAAACGAACTGCGCATTTATACTTTTTCGCTGCGATACTACTGCCATCTGTATATTTGCATATTGCTATCCCATGACTTTTGTCACTTCAGTGTATATATATATATATATATATAATATTATAAATGATATGGAGACCCATCAACTGTAAAAAAATCATTACCTTTTTTATTTATTCAAATTTTTTTAAGTTATTTTTTATTTTCTTAATAAAAATATTTTATTTAGTATCTAAGAGCAAATTTGTCCATTTTCCCCAAATGTAGTTGAGCAAAGATATCTTTATAACGTTTATGAAAAAAATTCTTCAAAATTTGCAGGAACTAAATTTCTGTGGTAGCTAAAAATCTTCCGGTGGTAAAATTTTTTTCTTTAAAACCAGAGCGGGAGCAATTAAATTATGAATTCACACTGCATAATGTTTTCATCTTTAAACTTATACATATATTCAGTACACTTTTATTTACAATTAAAATAAATTTATAAAAATACTATATAAAAATGCTTTTATGGTTGGCTTAAAGTTCATTGTCACAAAAAATTGTAAGAAAATTATTATAATTTGTCATATTATTCTTTAGATAAGTTTAAAAGACGTCTATGAAATTTTTAAATAAAAATATTTCTGTCAGTAAATTTTAATTTAAAAACTCGAATTGTGTCAATGCAGCAATCTATCTCTCGCCAAGTGTTGCCCAACATTTTGAAGGACACACTAGATCCTACATTTGTGTTTCTATATTTGAATGCATCGATATTTTTAATTGGCTTTACAAAACGCTCCATCCTTTATGTAACAGCAAAATTGACATCGAAAAGTAATGAAAGCAATGTCAAGTCGACTCTTCAATTCTTACTAAGTATTGTCCAATATTTCGGTTGTCATACTATATCCAGTATCTTGGTTTCTATATTTGAATTTATCAATTATTTTCAACTAGGGTTACAAAGCGTTCTGTTTCTTATGCGAAAGCAAAACTGGCATTCCAGTTGAATTTTTGGAATGAAAAAAAACATTGAAAATGCGTCCTTCTTTAACGTCATTTTGATAGCACTCGAATAAAAAATTGCTATTAATTGCACTATCTCTTGGGCTAAAATATTAGGAACATTCATTTCCATAGGAAATATTTCCCAATATTGTATTCAATGGTTTATTTGTAATAAATACCTTTTTGTGACTTTAGAGAATGACTTTATGACCATTCTGGTTATTAAAGCCAATTTAATATGTTATGTTCTATAAATTATCGCGTCACTCTATTTCTTATTTAAAGATTTTGAATTACATTTGATTAACATTTAAATACACATAACATATTCTCAGTTCTCAGTTCTTTCCATTCTAGTGAACAGTCGTAATTTAATGATTATCGCTCTCTTTCTCGAGAGCGAATGTTGCAAAGTTCATGTAAAAAATAAAATTAAGTTTACTTTTACCAATTCCTTTTCTTCTTCCATTGCATTTTTATTTTATTTTTTTATTTTTTATTTTTCTGGTGGAGGAAAAAATTCTTTTCCAGATGGCGTTTGAAATCCGCGAATCAGTGCGCAATTTTCTCTCTATCTCAGTCTCTTCACTTCACTTCCTCTTCCCGGGTCGTGGTGTATCGACGATAATTAAATCGGTCATGCCTCGCTCCAGCGGCCTTTTCGTCTGCAAGCACCGCACCCTCTATCCCCAACCCTTTTCCTTAAAGCCCTGGATGTGGAATCCACTTTTCAGTGATTGCGCAAATGAATGCGAATTTATTAAAGTGGAAGCCTCGTGGATTAAATCCAATTGAAGAGGGCTCTCTCGCCGTCTGAGGGAAACTCTTAGCAAATTATTCTACCTTTTCCTTCCCCCTTCCTCCCCTTTCTCGACCCTCATCCTTCTCTTTTCGAATTCGATGCTTCGATTCGCGGTGATTCAGGAATGCTTCCGTGTACGGAAAAGTGTAGGCAACTCTCTCTTAGATAGTAGAATACAAAAAGAATATGCTGATTTGGCCACTCTTCGGTGAAATAAAACTGTAAAATCGGACTAAATGGACGATTGCGTAAGTCTTCAGCGGACATTCATAGAGATATGCCGACTGTGAATTCGTTTTCCAGTTTCTAAAAGATCTTTTGAACTAGCTGTATCGCAGAAAGTTTTAGAAATTTTCATTTACAGGTTTCAAGTTTTATTGAAATTTGTAGCAGAAAAGTATTTTGGAGTGGTTGGTTGACCACATTTTATTTTAATCTGGCCTATGAAATTTAAGACCGATGTCATTCTGCGTTTTCATGTTTAGTGAAGAATCTGAATATTCTGAAGATATGCGTTTGGTGTTACAGACGATTATTTTATTTTAAATGGGCTTATGAAGATTAAGACTGATGTCATTGTTTTTTCTGATATTTGGAGAACTAGTTCTAACTAATTTTGGAATTCGCTTTACGGTTGGTGTTACAGATGATTTTTTAAAAATTTTAAATTTATGAGGGTTAAGATGGAGGCTCTCTTTTTCTTCTCTTTTTAATATTTATAAAAGAAAAAAAATATTCTAGTATAGAATTAATTGCTTTTAGTTTGTCTTAGTATCAAAATTCCAAAATTCTTTAATTTTTTTGTGTTGTTTCGGCGTGTTTTTGTTGTATATAAACAAAAATCAGAAATTGATTGCTGTTAAGAATACATTGATATCAAAATCATCTGTTCGATCTTAGCTTCTCCTGCGACATTCAAGGTCTTACACCCTGTCGGATAGGCGGATCGTCGTGGGATAGACCAAAATCTTAGCTTTAAGAATCTTAGCTTTAAGAGTTATTGCCTGTTTCAGATCCAGTATCTCTGATTACTCATTAACTCGTCATAGAGCATCCTTATTGCTCATTACTGTGGAGAGAAGTGATCGAGATAAAGTTTGTAATCTTCATCTGAGTATTATTCAAAACTTTGGGCTTCCTACCAACATAAATCTTTCGTCTTCCAAAACACTTGTTAAAATAAAGAAAGATTGTATTTGGCATTGTATTTTATATTCACAGACTAAGGTGACATTTGTCACAGCATTTGGTCTTTTTATTGTATTCTCTTTTCACGGTTGGAGATTTGTCAACTGGCATATATTTAAGCAAACAGCAATAAAAAATCATATTTTTTCTCGAGTTTATTTATTATTAGCGTTTCTTTATCATCATGATGATATTTCAAAATCATTGTGGAATAATATCTTTCTTAAAAATTTGGCCACTAAATAAATTACAACCAAATATGTATATTTTCTACAAAACATTTTTGGCATTTTCAAATATATAAATATTGAATTAAGTTACCTGATCCAGTTGTTATCGATCATTAAATATGAATTTTCTCTAAATTATCAAATTTTAGACTAAACATTTGATATTAATTAGCATGATTAAATTAGCTTAATTAAGCTTCTGTTTTCCAATTTCATTTTAATACAAATAAATCAGCCTACATAGTACTGGAATGCCATTTAGTAATACTAAATGGACCTGCGTTTATGTGCGCATTGAAATTTAATAATTAAGCCTTTGTAGTTTCAAAAGGGTTGTTCAAAGAAAAATTGAAGGCAGTTATAAAAAAATAAACTCTAGTGAATATATTACATTAGTGGTATAGCCTCTTGTGAATACATTACAAAAATATTATTTAGTATTAAAAGTACCTATTGTACCAAGTATTAATTTTATTCTCTTGGAGCTTAATAATTATTTTCATTGACATGAACACGTAGAAGAAGTAAATTGATGATCAGAGCAGCACAAAAAGAAATGACATACAATATTAGAATTAAAATACTATTTGGAATTTGAATTCAAAATAACCAAATTATTGAAATGGCAAACACATCAGAAGTAAAATGAAGCAAGTTTTCACAATTTTCTTTAGTTTTTAATAGAACCAGCGGGTGACCGAGCTCCACTCGGAGAAAACAGGTATCGAAGCTAACTCGAAGATTTAAATTTTCAATTGTGATTTATCAAAACAATACATGCCATAAGAAAATTTGTGAAACCATTGGTGAAAAGATAACCGGTTAAAGTGCACCATTGTAAACTATTCTAAACAAAGTTAGACTTTGGAAAGGGAACTATTCTATACAAAGGTAAAGTAAAGGTAAAGAATGAAGTGTGTTGAAGTTCAATATTTTTGACAAATTTATTTAGAAAAACCAAACATATATACATACATAAGAAACATATTATAAACCTATAACAGCATAAACATAAAACTTTATTAGTTCGCCATATTGGCTATAGATGGCAGCACGTTACCGCTTGAAAATTTAAGTAGCCATTATGGCGAACTAATAAAGTTTGAAAATATCCTGCCTGTAACTCCGAACTGCTCGACCGCAGCGCTTCAAAACCGGCGCCAATCGATTCCTCGTGGCCAAAAACCCCAGACCCCCAAGTTTACCGGAGTTTATTAATTCTGGGGCGATTTTCGACTTGGCCACCATTCCTCGTATTATAATATTAGATTTTGCAGGTTTGACCATTTTTTTTTTAATTTTTAAAAGTATTTGTTTATAATTAAACTTTTATTTGATGTTTGAATGGAAAATCTGAGCACTTGAACAATAAAAACATCAGTGTAAGGTTAAAAAAACGAAATCCCTTTTTTCTAGTTTTTAAATTTTAGTTTCATGCTAAGAAAATGTAATAATTAATTGAAAATTCAAATAATTTATAATGTCTCCATCTAAATTGAATTTTTGTAACGTAGATTTTTTTCTTTAGAGTCACCGAGTGGATGATGATAGCCACTTTAATGACGATGATGAAGACCATTTTTTAGGGATCGATTCGGAAGATGGCCATGAAGACGAAGAACCACTGCCACCTCTAGCCCTGCCTCTTCAAAATGGTTCGTACCAACTTCTTTCTGGAGCTAATCCTCTATAGTAATTAGAAATATATTTTTTATATGATAAAAAATTTTTAATGAAAATTAGCATTTTTATGATTGAAACCAATAAACCTATTTCATAATTCTCTTTTCTTATCTTTCTTCAACATTTTAGTTTGACGCTTAATATTTTGCAGGACATAAAATCCTAGAAAGAGGGATTAAAACCTATTTTATATTCAGGGTATCCAAAATTCTTACTTGATTCTTGTGAAACATCTAAATATTGCTGACTGCACAAACTTAAACGAGACAAAACGACGGTCAATTAAATCGCGATACATTTAGGATTCTAATATTATTAAAATAATTTGTTTAAATTTGTTGTGTAGTAAAATTGTATTTTTGCGGATAACTAGTGCCGTATGTATTATCCTAATGTGAATACCATGGCATACATATTTGAAAAAAAAAATGCAATTTCGTGCATTAAGTTTCCTTAACAATCAAATTTTAACTAACAAAAGTTTGATTTCATGGAACTAAACATGCATAGTCTTTTATTCCTTTTTATTATTGTTGTTAATTTTTCATGTAGCGTCTTAAAAAATAGAGACGATTTTTGATTACATTATTTTGCCACATTGTTCCATAAATGTTCCCTTTACTGTAAAGTAAACTAATAAGTTATTTTTATTAGTTGTTAGTTCTCGTTGTTTTGAATTTTTGGGTAGCTTTCTATTAAGAAAATATAAACTGCTTCTCATTACCTTTTATTACTATATAAATGTATGAAATCTTTTAATATGCAAATGTGAATCTTTATTAGTTCCATTTTTTGGCTTTTGTTGCTAATTTGCATGTAACTTTCTAATAAGAAAATATAAAGAACTTTAGAAGTAAACGTTTAGTTAAAAGTTTAAAAAGTTAAAAGTTTAGAAGAACTGGATAAAAGCTATCAGTCTTTAAATCTGTTATTATATAAAGAAGCAGAAATCTATAGAGATATAATATAGGTTTTGAAATAATAGCAAAAATTCTTAATTTCGGCACACAAAAAATTGACAGATAAACATTTATGATATTCCATTATTAACATTCGACTTTTTATTTCAATATAAAAAGCAGATGCAAAGATCAATGAAAGATTTGAGATTGATTGGTAATTAAATTTTATGTAATGAAATCAAAACCAACTATTAATTTCTGGATCTCTAATTGAGTTTTAATTAATCTGCTATTCAAAATTTAACCATCTGTAAGCTATTTTCAACAGATCAAAAATTAAGTTTTATTTTATTTTGTTGTAGAACTTTCTTATGTGTTGAAGAAGCACTTATCTTTACAAATGTTTGTTTAAAGTTCGATCATTGTATTTAGAAATTGCCCAATTTATATATGTTGTCTAGTAACTATTTAAAATTCTTTTTAATTAGCCTACAAATATTCAAATTAATTATTCACAAGGCATTAAAATATTTTTAATGAAAAAAATAGCAATAAAAAGGGCTAAAGATTAAGATAATGGCGAAAAAATTGTTTCAGCATGCTTTTAAGCAAATGTATTCTTGATGATTAGTCATTTATTACAAAAGCTATTTATTGCTATATTCTAATGTCCATCCAAAATGATGGACTTTTGGCAAGTTTTTGAACAATTGTGATATGACATGATTGGTTATAAACAATGCCTTAATCCTAAGTCTTACCAAACAAAATATTTATTAAATCGTAAAACGTATTCAAAACTTAAAACGTAAACATAGGACTTTAATTCACTCTACTGCCTTTTTCTTTATAATAAGTTACAGTAAATGTAATTAATTCGATGAATATGTATAATCACCAGTAAATATATTGGTGTTTACAAATAATTACTTGTAATTATACTTGCTGAACAGTTTATTACATGTATCGTAACATTTATAAATTTTAAAAATCTAGCAGTTGCCATATATCGGAAGAATTCTTCCCTAATAGCCATATATTGACTGATCTTATACCTTTGTCTGCTATAGATAAAATGAAAATAGTTATTTTATCGAGCATTGTAGAGATTAATTTAATTTATTCAAACCACAGATGTAAAATAAAAGCATTCAAAGCGGAATCAGTTTAATATATAAGCAATTATATGAAAATAACCTTTGAAATAATAATAGACCCAAACTTAATCATGCGTCACGAATTTTCGATAAAAAGAAAAAAAAAACTCCCTTTTCCTCCATTTTCTAAAGTAGGTTTTACATTCAGTCAGCTACAATCCATCTAGAAAGACCATGCATGCGCAAAAACTGCACAGTAGTAAATATTCGGTATTGTACATTCTTTCAGCTTAAGCGCAGTCTTTCTGCTATGAATGCGTGACGTACTGGAATTGTATGAGTTATTGAATATTCTGACCAGTTTCGAAAGATAAGCAATTATTATCAACCTTTGAATACATTTGTTTGCAGAGGATACCATTTTAGTTAAGATTGCTTTATTTGATAAATAACGCTTTTTTTGCCTTATTTTCAATCAATTTTTCAATATTCATATATTTTTCACCTCTTCCTTGGCCAAAATATAGAGGAATTTTAGCAACATTATAAACAACCTTAAATGCTCAAAGAATATTTATTCATTAAAATAATATCTATCATATAATCGAATATATTCTATTGGCCAGCATAAGTTTAATAAAAATCAAATTACGGAGAAAATTGATTTTTAAATATATATATTTCTTCTTAAAGCTGAAATTTTTGATAAAAATTTCATTAATTAATCATTTTTTTCTTTTCAAAATTAACAAAGGATAATTTCAATGGTCTGCTACAAAACTAACAACGATTCTAAGGGATTTCTTAAAACCCTTTGGGTTATATCAATTTTTGTCTCAAAAAACATGATATCAAAACTAATGGCAATATCAATAGCTTTTTCAAAAAACTATTGATAATATTAAAGGTTTTCTCAAACACTTACGGTAGTATCAATGATTTTCTCAAAAATATAAGGTAATTTCATTGTTTGTGTTTTCTTCTAAAACTAATGGTAATATCAGTGATTTTTTTCAAAAATTTAGTTTAATTTCAATGGTTTCTCTAAAACTAATGGCAATATCAATACTTTCTCAAAAAATTAATAATATTAAAACTAATGGTAATATGAATAGTTTTTTCAAAAAATTAATAATAATAGTAAAACTAATGGTTTTCTCAAAAATAAATGATAATATCAATGGTTTTCTTGAAAACTAATGGTAATATCAATGGTTTTCTCGAAAACTAATGGTAATATCAATTGTTTTCTCAAAAACTAATGGTAATATCAATGGTTTTCTCAAAAACTAATGGTAATATCAATAATTTTTTTTGAAAACTAATGGTAATATCAATGGTTTTCTATAAAACTAATGACTTGTAATTGTAAACTTTTTAGAAAATTTCAATTCTTTAGAGGTATATAAATGTTTTATACATCATATCGTTTTTTTTTTCATATACCATATAGACTAGATTAGTGTATTTCACTACTTTCTACAACTCTTATAAAAATTATTCTATGAAATTCGAGATGGTATTTGACAGCGTTATAACACCTTTTCACTCCTACATCGAACCCGAGAGAAATTCGTCTGTCCTTTTGATTAAACCTTCCTTTTAGTCCCGATTTGCTTTTGCTAAGAAGAATGACGCGGCGGCGAGATTACGTCGTATTTTTCTTCATTCGAACGGCTTCCCTCGAACCCAATGAGTTATTTTTCCTAATCAAGCAAATGCAAGACCCGTGTTCCTCAGAACAGGGTCACGTGACGCGGAGAGAGATTTACGAGGGGGTGGTCGCAATCAATTTGGACGTCGGAATCTACCCCGGGTCGAGTTTTAAGAATTCAGCTCTTTCCGATGTCGAGAATCCTACTGCGAACGTGAAAGGTTTTCGCAAAGCTGAAGTCTGGGTAATCCCTGAATACGACAAAACCGAATTTTTTCTCCCAGAAAGTTTATTTTATAAATAACTTTGAAGACTGCCATTTATAAAATTATACTACGTAACTTTGTAGTGATTCAAAGATAAAATTCTAAAAACGAAAAAAAAAAAATTGGATTCATGGTTTTTAAATATTTATTAACCGTAACTTTCGGAAGCATTTATAAAAAGGATCTTGCCCAAAATGTTAGTATATTTATTATGAATTAGCTATTTTTGGCGATGATCTGATTGACCTGTAATAGGGATTATGTTTAATTTCAATTATATCGATTCACCGTACTTTCATGTTCATGATTTAAGGGTGATTATCCCCCTTCACCTTACATGATAAGTCACAGATTATCGATGCGCCATTTCCTCTTAATATGCGTTAGTCTTTCAAGTCAAAAGTGAATAAAAAAATATTGTTTTTAAAGTGAATAAAAAATTTTGTTTTTAAAGTGAATAAAGAATTTTGTTTTTAAAGTGAATAAAAAATATTGTTTTCAAAGTGAATAAAAAATTAATGTTTTTGAAGTGAATAAAAAATATTGTTTTCAAAGTGAATAAAAAATTATTGTTTTTGAAGTGAAAAAAAATATTGTTTTTAAAGTGAATAAAAAATATTGTTTTTCAAAGTTATACAATTATGAAGACAATATTTTTATTCACTTTAATTTTATCATGTCAAGCTTCCATCAGTTTATAGGGCTGCGGTGGCCTAGTTTTAAAATCTCAGCTTCGAAACCGGTGGGCATTAATATAACTGTAAGTAAACTAAACTAAACTTCCTCAGTTTACATTAGATATTACAAAATTACACAATTATTTTAGGAAGATATAAGATGCAAGTGATCCCTTCTAACTAATACATTTCTTCCGAATATGAGTTGTGTTAACTGACAAATAACCAGACCAGTGAAAATGTATAAAATGGCTTCAATTTAATAAAGATTTTTTATTGAAATATGCTTAACGATATTACAAGGCTAAAGAGAACTTTAAGGAAATTCATCCTGGCAATGCATAGTATTTATTTATCAATGATTAGTGAAAAATAATGCGTATTAAGAACACAAAGGTTTTCTTCGTTGCATTTCACAAAATTTTGAAGTATATTTGATTCGACTTTCTTCTATTTTTTTATAATGTCTTAACAAATCTGCGTGTGCGAGTCTATTGCTCAGTCAATATTTATTTTGATTATATTTATTCGGACAAAACTACATCCAGTGCGTGCACTAGCACTTTTCTTGTCATTAATGCACTTTCTGAGCGGATTGAGTTTGTTGAAATTGCAAATAATTTTGTGCCTCTTCAATGCTATTACATTTTTACATCGTCACAAAAAGAATGATGAAACGATTTAAACCAAATAAAGAAACAATAAAAGGGAAAATTATGCACAACTGAAAGAATAGTAATCAGATGCAAATTACTTCTTACTCAGAGGATCTAAATAACGCCCTCCGTCTGAAAATGTAAAATTACATTTCTATTAAGTAAATATAATCTTGCAATTAATATTTCGCAAATTATTCAGTTATGAGAAATGTTTTGTCAGTCATTTTCACAAATTATTCTGGTATTTTGCGCAATAACAGAAAACTCTGTGTGAAAGGTATGCAAAGTGGAAATAAAATAAGATTCCAAACCTTTCATTTAGAAATGATAATTTAATACAAATAGTTTCATGAAAAGATATAATCATATTGCCGTGGAAAATATCTACACATTGAAGCCAGGCATTCTGTTGGAAAAATTCTCTGTTGATGATAAATAATTATGCTATGTTATTTATTTGAATCGATACATAATGTACCTCTGACTCAGTTACTTTGTATAAATTTTCATGTAATATACCAGTCTTATTTCTTATATTTAGAGAAATAATTTTGGCACATCTTTGAATTTAAAATAAAGAAAGGTTTAAAACTTTTGTGATTAATATTGATCGAAATAGATCCCTTGGATCTCTCTACTTGAGTCGTATTTAGACCCTACTAGCTATTACCCGCGATTTTGTTAGCTAGGAAATTTTGATGTATATGCATTAGAACTGACGGTCTGATCAGCAGTTGACAGTGGTTGTCTAAAATCATCTGCGAGCAAAACGACAACGCTGCCCATCACCGCCTGGTTGACTCAACTGTCCTACAGGCCATGGTTTAACGACTATATACTCTCTCGTCCCATACTATTAACTTTGCATTGGTACAAAAGGATTCCCCAACCGCTGTTTTTGGTGATGTTGCAAGTTGAGGTATCTTCGCTTGCAAGATTAAGCAGCGATTTGAGTGGAAGCTACAGCCAGAGCTATATTGCTACACTCTCGGTGTTGGGCTAGCAAGAGATTCAGGACAAATGTCTTATCTGTATCTCCTGGTGCGTCTAGAAAGAATAATCCATCCTATCCAATATTTACTTGCTTCAGAAACGTTTCGTAGACTTAACGCTGCTGCGAAGTAATCGCAATGTAATTTCATTGACCTGCGCTACTAAAATAGAGATGTCGTAGTTTATCTCCTTCATAACTTCACCAACGATTCCCCTCTTGTATTACCCCCAGGGGTAGGCCGAAATCAGTGAGATATTTTCCAGATATGGAAATCATTTTACCCTCAATCTATACCAAAACTCTGTCAATGATAAGGTCATTATGAATGCCATATCTTCTGATAAAGAGTCCTGTATTTATCCCACAACTGGAGGGGGTTCGATAGTCCCCAAGTGCTCACTAAAATTGCAAACAGATCTTCTAGCTACTTTCATAGCTAGAGCTTTATTACTTCTCTTTGAAAGATTAGATTTGCGTTTTCTGGCCATTTTGAAAAACTATCAAGTAATGATAAATATAAAAAAAAATTATAACTAACCTAAAAATGGTACATTTAAAAGTATAAATATATATGAAAAACATGTAACTAACTTAAATACAATTTAATAACAAAAACACACAACTAACATAAAAACAATTTATTTACATTGTATACCCGAAGTAAAATAAAACAACGAATGAAGTCTGTGTTTCTTTAAAATCATGTCAAATCTATTTTATTTATCTATCGAATTGAGATAACAGTATAATACACATAATTTATAAACTTTTAATTTAAATGAAAACTCAGTTGTCATCAATCACTCGTGAACTGTCAACTCCATTTAGCGTAACGCATTGCAGATTAGAAATTTTTTATTTCCTTTATTCTGTTTCATTTTAATTTAAAAGTACTTCAGAATGAATCCGAAAAATCGATTAATTAACAACATTTGGTTTCAAATACATCAAACACTAAGAAAATAAATAGAATCGTTTGAAATAATCAGTCAAAATATGCTATGCCTTACCTGATGACTGTTGGAAAAAACAACAAGTGGAGTCTTACTCATCTTTGGCGGGATTTGGCTTCAGCTCTTTGGTGCTAAAGTTTTCTTTCTGCCGTTCTGGCATGATTGTGTAACAAGCATCCATCCATCCATCCAAGCATCTAAACTTTCACATTTATAATATTATTATAGATAAGTAATTGCCTGGATTATCAAAAATTGAAAACAAAGTTTCCTCGAGGCCACCAACGATTATCTTAATCTAAATCAATAAAATCGACACTTTTCAGAATTAGGCGCCTAAAAATGTAAATCCATTGAGAAAACTTTACTAATACGGCTAGGAATCATTTTAAAATTTTTTTATTTGTTACGGTATATTGGCTGAAGCAACAAAAATTATAATTTTCAATGTCAATTTGAGAATTTTCTTACTAACAGTCTATTGCTTATATGCAATAGTTTAGAGCTTAATTATAAGAAAAAGATTAAAATGGTGAATTTACATATTCGATTGACTATATTGAACAGAACTCAAATATCTATATTTTTTACTTTCACATATACATAGTATAGAGCAGTACAGTATTTATCAAAGAATTCGAACTCAGGATTTTTATAAATCTGCTTATTTTAGATATTCGGAATTTTTTTGATAAATGTCCTTTTGTCTGTCTGTCTGAGACAAAATTAACTCAAAAACGCTTTGAACTAGTCGGTTGAAAGTTTTTTATACGGTCTTTACACCAAAACCCAACAAATTTTGAGTAAAATCTGCTTAGAGTAAGTATGTCTGCCAGATTAAAAGTAAAGAGGGTAATTACAAAATGAAGAAAGTCAGATAGATTAGATTCTGACACAAATTTAACAACTATAGTGTAGACACCAGTGAAACCAATAAATCCAATTACAGATTGGTTGATCGTCTGTCTCAATCTACTTGTAGAAACCAGTAAACTTAATAATTTGAAATCGCAATAACTTAAATATATTAAATTTGGTCTGAAATTTTCTGACTTCTAGTGCATTCTTATACCAAATGCTTGTTTCTATAATTAAGAAAAATGCGTCTAAAACCCGAATTCGATTTTTTGGATACTATCAACATCATGTTAATAATTAATCGCCAAATAACTCGCCAAGGATAACTCGGTAGTTTCAGTTAAAATTTAAAATCATGCCAAAACTAAATATTCAGTAATTATTGAGCATTAGTACTATGTAAGACGTTCTCTGATAATAAAAATTTATTAGAGAGAATACGAGAAAGTTCTCTGCACAGGTTTTCTTTGCCTTTTAAAAGGAAAGCAAGTTAACATTTCCATGAATCATATAGACTCGAATATTATTTTCCAGGCTTCAGACTTACGGTGCCTTTTATACATTTAATTAAAGTTAATGCCAAAAGTCTATGTTTAGGTTTTGAAGAAAAGGCTCTTACATTACAAAAGTTAACAACAGAAATCTCTTTTGTCATAAAATTATGATTCGTATATCCAAGAATTCTACATCCAAAATGCGTAATTTTTCTCACTCGGGTGTTAAATTAACTTTTGACAAAATTTGTTTCAAATAATTTGAAAGTTCTCCTCACAAAACGCTGGAGAATTGCAGGACTCCAAGCCATGTTAAATCATCGGTTGAAAAAAAAACGCCAGTTCTATGATGTCTCTAAATTTTTACCGAAAATAAATTAGCCCCCGTCTCCCGGCATCGTCTTTTACTACTTTGATGCGGAAGCACAAACACTTTTCCGCCAGAAATTTTTATCCCAGGGCCAGAAAAAGAGCGTCTCTATTGTGACTCGCTCTAGATCAGCTACGGGGAATGCAATTTCTTCGCGATCTAACGCAAATTTCGTTACAAACAGAGCCTCTGCCTGTCCAGACGAATGAGTGAGCGAGATGGGGGGAGATGGGGCGATGCTGTTAAAAATTTCATCTTCGCCCACCCCTCTTTCTCTTCGGGGGAACGAAATTTGCGTTTCTGCCAGAATGAGCGCATAAATCTCTCCTTTTCTCCCTGGAGCCAAAAGAAAAGTTCCACTTTTCAATTTCCGGGGACCTCATCAATTCTCGTTAATGCCTCCACGACGCCAGAAATAATTTCTTCGCTTCTTCTCCACTCCTCCCGTAGAAAGTCTCCGCCGACCTCCCCCCGCTTTCTAATTAATGGAGCAGTCTCATGAGTTGTGTTAACGTGCATAATTGATGGTGGAAGGCAGGTCTGCAGCTTTTGCTTTTAAAATAAGAGGGTCCGAAACGAGGCTGGACCACTCCTAAGAAGCATCTGGACCTTAAATTCTGGTTAATGGGATATTCAGGGCCTAATAAACTTTCTAAACCATTATCGCATGCCGGTGATTATTAGACACGTTAAGAAATATCTTAAGTTTATGGCTTTAAAATCCTTTTGCGTGAAATAGAATGTATTTTATGTTGCTCTACTTCTTTGGAAGTAAGGTAAGCTAAGGAATCTAGTTTCAGTGCAAGATATCTCCAAAACTATATGCGCACTTATGATAACTATTACTTAACCACTTATTTGCATATATTAAGGTATCCGACAACGTTCAAAGGAAAATTTTTGAAAAATTAGATTGTATATAAACTATTTAAAAATAATTTACAGACATATTATCAATTATGATATAAAATATTATTAATACAAAAATTATTTGAAAATATATTTTTAAAAAATTCTGTAGGAAATTTTAAGGAAACTTAACCAAAACGGTTAAAACTCTACACAAAATTGAAATGCAGCAATCCTTTTTTTCTTCTTTGTAAACAAGTTATAGAATATAAAGCTAAATAAAATGAACCAAAATCTAATAAAAATGTTGAGATGCAAATAATTATGGTTTAAAATATACGAATGCATGCGTTTTTACCTTAAATTCATAACTTAATTTTACTAAAAACACCAATAAAGGAAGAAATATTGGACCAACAATAAAATTTTTCGTTGGTTTCCCAGATTATTTAAAGCACCCTCTAAAATTTTTATGTCAATATCTCTATTAGTTTTTGAGATATCCTGTTAACGGTGGAAGATTTGCATGAAAATAAAAATCTTCAGAAAATTGAAATTAAAGACAAATTTTAGCTGAAAAACATATGACCCTGAATGATAGGTCAGGTCTTCCTTTTCCTAGAAAAAAATTGTTTTGAAAAGAAAAAAGTCTGAACTACAAGAAATAACAATAAAAAATTCTCCAATGTGGTCGATAACCAATGTGTTTAACGTAGTCGGATGCCTTAAGATTCTGCTTCTATGTACAATATAAGAGAAGAATTTTTAAGCATATGAATTATAAAATTTTCAATGAAATGCTATTTATCTTTTTATTTTCAATTGATATGTTTTTTAAAAGAATGCCATACTTTCTATAAATATAATGCCTATGTGTCCATTAAGAGGTGATATTGATATTATCTAAAATCTGGCTTAATGTTTTTGAGTTTGCCTCGGCCTATATCGAATAATTTTCTCTTTTGCTAATCATTTTTTACATAGGGATTTTATATATACATAATATTAAAGAAACTCTCAAATCAATCTCAGCAAAGTTAATAATTAAAATTGGATTGAAGAAATTAACTTGGAAAAAAAATGAAATACAAAATCGGATTGAAGAAAAACACTTGGAAAAAAAAGCGAAATAAAAAATCGGATTGAAAAAAATAGAGATATTCTCTAATGAGGGAAAAAAAAGTGCAATTTGAGGTTGAAAACATTTGCAAAAAACTCGGAAGGAAATATTTGCAATAAATTCGAATTGGTCCATGAAATAAGAATAAAACGTATCTGTATAAATTACTTTACTTATAATGAAGTTCAATGCATTTGTGTTGGGCCCTTTAAATCCGGACAATTTGACGTGCAAAATTAAATTTAACCCATGGAGGATGGAAATATGCACTATGGGGCGTTTTTAATTAATTAAAAATTACAGTGAATTTTGTCGTTTATCGGCAGTGATATCTGAAAATATTTAGTATAAAAAATTAATTTAATCGTTTAAAAATGTCAAAACTCGCAAATTTTAATTATATTAATTTAAGAGTCAGGGATAATATATCTGAATTTTAGCAATTAAAATGGATCGATCTTCTTATATTGGTGAAAGCCAAAGAATTAAGCATATTTGTGTCGATTACAAAATGAATAAGAGAGTTGCTGCATTCGGAAGTAAATAAAATGGAAGTTTTGGGTTTCAGTAGTTTATAATAACATGATATTAGTCTCTAATAAAATGTGTGCAGACTGAGGTGTACATATATAAGAAAAGTAAAATAATAGCGCTAAGATGTCTCATATTTTGATGGAATCATGGGTATAAAGTTAAAATAAGTTATTTAACTGAAATTAAATATAACTAATATCCCTCGGCAACCAGCTCTTCTCCAAAGGTGACTAATTAAGCAATAATTTACCATTTATTTTGATGGTAACCATTTAGTTTTGATAACAGCTTGTAGATCTATTGATTTGCTAAACAAAGCATTGAATCAAGTACAGCTAAAATAATCGTAGGTGAAAGTGTGAAAGGGTTATAGTGGGAGGGAGAAATTGGAAATGAATACACTCAAGAAATTAAAACGTTTTCTTTATTTCACCAGATTCAGCTACAATAAATAACTTCTCATACTGCCATCTAGAGTAATGAGATTGCAGATATCATAACTTCAACGGGAAGTAGTGATGTCTCTGTGCCAACCTGCAACTTTTGCCTGAATGAAAATTTTCTCCAGACCTAAAATCAAAAATAAAACTTTGTCTCACCAGTACAGCACTGGTATAATAATAGTCGTCCAGCGGGTACACTGAATCTTAATTTTAATAGACAGAATCAGAGTGCTCTTATTCGCTTCACCTTTGAACTATGAAAAACTCTGGGGCCACAAAGGTACTTAGAGCTTTGCAGCCTTCTGGAAATGTCTTAGGCTGAGGTTTCACTTGATAACACTCTTATTTTACTGTACCTCTCCAAACAGAATATTTTTGACAATCCATTGTTAGTACTTACCTCATCAGAGTACACAGAAAAACTCCTGCATACATTCTCGAGAGCTTAAAAGCCAAAATAGAACCACTTGGTTTATCACACCAGTACATTACTGGTACAAGTGTAATCGTCCAAGGGGGATTTCTGATTCTTGATTGCGGTAAGTAAGATCAGGCAACACTTGCTCGCTTTCTCAGTGGACACCTTGGAATTATGAAATATTTTGTGGTTTCTAAGCGAGTTGAAATCTGCCCAAGTACCTAATGGAAGAGGCTTCACTTGATCATATTTTTATTTGTCTTGGACTCTTCAAGCAAGATATTGACAGTTCCTTTTTAATATTGGACTTCTCAGAGTGCACAATTTCATAGAATGGATATAGCTGTGCTTTTCTTAGGGATGTGCAACAACGACAAGAAAATAATAAAAAAAACTTTTGTAACATTTGCTGCAATAGAAAAATGCATGTTTCAAAAGGAATTCTATGTATATATTTTTTTTGAAAATACCGCTTGAAGAAATTATTAGCCTCATAAATATTTACTGGACAAAAAAAACGCAGTACCAATACTTAAAGCCCATTGATATAGTTACAATAATTATCCATTTATCTTCATGCTCTTCCACCCATTTCTTTCTCTGTTTTCAAATTTTTATTAATCATTATACATAAAATGATTGCATATCGCGACCGTTTAAATTTCGATTAATTGAAGCATCCGTAATAAGACATAGCATTTATTTTTTCTAAAAAAAAATACACTTTTTTCCTTGCCGATTTTTTTTTAAATCTTTCACGGAACATGAAAACTATTTTAATGTAACATCCACTGCCTTTGGTCATTTCTTCAGCAGCATCTTCCCATCTAATTAATGCAGGGCTCAGATTCGTAAATTTCCGCCTGGGAATCCTGATGATTTCCTATTTGAAATCACTCTTGTTTAAAGCTGACATCTTCTTAACGTAAATTACACCTCAGAGCAATTTGTTTTAACAACACGTCTCACTAACTTTTTTTTCTTCCTTTTTTTCGTGATAAAATAAAATTCTCAATTGGCTCAAACATTGCTCAAGGGTTCTATGTAGTTTTTCTTTGAATGTTTTTATTCATTTATCCTTTACTTTTTTCATTTAAAAAGGTTTTTTTAGATCTTTTGTGTTCCCAGATTTGTGAAAAAATTTACTTCTAACAAAAACTAAATGTATTTATTTTGTTAATGATTTAAAAGAATAATAAAGAATTAAAAAATAGCACTACCACCCTCCCTAAAGAAGGTATTTGGATTATTTTTTTTCCTGTGACATTTTTTTTTTCTCGAATAGAACGTACATAGCTCAAAGAAGAAAACTGTTAAACAGAAGTGTCCTTTCGATTCTTTTCTTTTTTTATTTTCTTTGTTTTTCTTTCACTCAATAAAAAAATCAAATGATCTTCCAAAATGACACGATGAGATAGTTTGAGAAAAAAAAAGAAAAAGAAGAAGAAAAAAAATAGAAATTTTCTACTTAGAAATCATCTCATTTAAGTTCGCCCATTAGCTTAAGAGCTGTTTGAAGCGTGTCGCGAATATCAAAGTTCTTCATTCGATTTTAAGCGATCTATTAGCAGCATCGCGCTAATGAGACTGTCTTTGTATTCTTCAAGAAAATTCTTCTTTTTTTCTTTTTCTACTCTTTTTATTATTTTTTTCTTCTAATTCTTTTCGCTTTCTGAAGAGGTTTTGTTAATGACCGCGTAAAGAGTATACCGGCAATCGAAACTTTTATAAATGATTTAAAAAATGATTTTTCAAGAACATTTTTCAGAATGTCTTATAAATATTAATTAGTGTTAACATTTTCTTTATTCTTCTAGAACAATACTCAAAATGAAAGTTTTCGTTTTAAATTTTTGTGTTTATTCTTCCCTCTTATGGAGTTTAAGTATTTATTTTGATGGATTTTGTTCTGCCATTTTTTCCTCCAAAAGCAAACAGGATTCTTAAAAATTAATTTAGATTATTGCATTGTTACTTTTATATTTTGATTAACGTTTAATCTTTCTTTTTTGTTTTAATGCTTTTCGAAGATTCAGTGTTTGTCTTTCCTAGTTAAAAATGCTTTTATTAAATGTTTGATTAATTTGATATCCATAACCATTGAAGACATCTGACAGATTCTTTTATGATTTTCTAATACTTTTTTCAGAACAAATCTTTTACTTTATTAATGAAATGGACTACATCAAAAGATTGTTACAATTGCATTATGTCTCTGAACTTCCTTTGTGCTATATGATACATGTTTCTTATTTATTTTCATTTTTTATATCAACCTTTTTCAAATAAAAGTTGCAAACCTAACTTTTGAAAAACTATACTTTCATTAGCTTGGTATTTTATTTCAGTACATTTTTCTATAATTAAATGTTATTTTATCATAAAACTAGTTTCTCAGAGAAAGTTAAAAATTTAAATGTTTTTAGTGACATGAGTTTTCCATTGTTTTAATTCTTTAGAGTGAAAAAAAATTCAGTACATAATTGATTTTGTGTTGAAAAAAATAATGTGGTGTTTATCTTTATTTAGTTTATATTAGCTTTTGTATAATATGATTTTTATATTATTATTATCTAAGAACATGATTCTGTTTTCATTAAGGATTTTGAATAATTGCAGGCAACAAATAATTGAATCACGAAATCACGTAGGCAATGAATAAAGCATAAACGGCAGTATTCATCAACAGCTTTTAATCGCATATATTTTTTATCTGCTTTTACCAGTATTGCATTGTTATTATGCATGTTTCTTTCAAATCAGATGCGTTTTTTAAAAGTTGACCTGCTTTTATCAGTACTGCTTTATTATTAAATATGCCTGTTTGACATCAAATGCGCTTTTATAAGGTTGTGGTATAACTATGACATCATAGCTGTTATTTTCATGAAGTGTAATTAATTTCTGAAGAAATTAAATAATTTAATTTTTTAAATATGTTCAAAAAAACTTTACTTGTGTTTAATAAAAGTTTTGATAACAATATTTTCTCTTCCCCCCAATGGGAAAATATCACTTCATCTGTTCTTAAGCGGGAAACATTGTCGGATTTGACTCTTGTTCTAAATTAATCCATTATAAAACTGTTTTGGGATTTCAGGAATTAGAAAATTGTAGTTTGTGTTTTCAAAAATATTATTTTCCTAGAAATTGTATATAAATTAATATGTTTAAGAATTTATTGGTAAATAACAGTATAATAATTTTGGTAATAAATTTCTTGAATAAAATAAATTGGTAATATAAAATATTTTATATATAATATACAGAGAGAGAACAATAGAGAATTCTCGTGTCAAATTCTCTTCAAATCGGAATGACTTAAATTAAGACAAATAATGACTTTAGAAATAATATTTCCAAATAATAGCTTGATATTTGCGATCATAGATTTCATTTTTACTTTCTCTTATTTCTATATTTATTTGTTTATTAAGATTGATATTTGTTAATTTATTTCAATGTAAAGAAACTAAAAAAACTCATCGATTCCAGTTATTTTAAAATGATAATATTTATAAAGTGGTTTATTATATGTAATTGTAAGCGTCGAAACGCTAGCAAACATTACAAATACTATACCGGATAAACCATATAAAGTAGAACTACTAAAGCGTTTCTCGTATTTTCATTTTTTAGTATTAAATTTTCACTAAAAGGATTTTGAGAAATTTTCATTAGATTTTTAATACATAATTATTCAAAATTTACGCGTTTTTCTTCCATTTTTTTCTGGAAATACTAGTAACAAAAACAATTTTAATTAATTTTGGAATTAAAAGAATAAAGGTTTTTAGCGATTGCTTTTCTTTTTGTAGAATTGTTTTCTTTAATCCTTCTAAATTTAAAAATATTTTCAATTATATTTCATATTAATGCTTCCATTGAACCGTAACTAAATATATATCCACACGTGATGCTATGCTATTACATGAGTATTTTGTTTTGATAGTTATTGCAATTATATTATAATTAAAATTGAATTAAGAAAATAAAATACAAGTAGATGAATCGTGTTTAAAACATTCTCATATTATGATGTTAAACCATGGAGGTTCGATTCACCTTCATTTCTTTAATCGAAAAGAGTAAAAGAACGCCATGGATGATATAGTTTATATTTTATTAAAGTTCTAAATCAAAAAGTAAGCTGTGGAATAAAGCAAAATGAAAAAAAGGGTTATTATAAACTAAGATAAAACTATTCCAGCTATGCTTCAAAGGTAAATAGGTTGAATTTTGTTTTTTCTCTGCATGAAATTTGATTTTTTTCTCAGTACTTGAAGTCTAATTTAACAATTAAATACAACAATAATATAACAATTAAGTTTAAATGCAACAATAAAATAGCTATGTATAAAATTACAATGTTATTTTTGTTATTTTCATTGAAATATGTGACATAGGTATATCAATATTTTTTTTAGTCTTTGTGTGATATCCCTTTGTAATAGTAATCTTAAGTAATAGTTTTAAGCAAGATTTAGAATTTAGTTGTCTCATGTTATGCGATAAAAATGCCTCGAAACTTCTGTTGAGTTTTGAAATTGAAATATTAGTCGTAAAATTTAATTAATAAATATTACTTTTCAATTCACAATTCTTTTATTAATCTTTAAAAGATTTGCACATTTTGCATTTTTTTAGGAAAACGGAGGAAAATATATTAAAAATATGATAATAATACATTGTAAATAATAATATTAAATTTAAAAGATAATTATAAATTTTTATACATCCATTATATACCTTTTATAAAAATAGAAGAAAATGATTATATTTTACTGTAAAATCAGTCGTCAATATGTGAATTAAAAATAGAAACTATATGTGCATTTAAACTATTAAAGAATTCACAAATTTGTTACAATTGAGTTCCATTTACCTGGTACCCTCATTCAAATTATGAAAGTAATAAAATGGTAATGATAAATTGCTTTTGAAAAACGTTAGGTGTGTTATCAGAGATAAAGAACCGTTTTTAGAAGAAAGTTTTGTGATTGGCATCAAATCACTGGATAATTTTTTTTGCAGTAATTACCTATAAAATTAATTCAATCTTTAGTCATATTTATATTGTTTCGAGAGATTTTTAATGTTATTTTATTTATATTGCTACGTAGTCATATTGTTAAGATTTTACAATGTTGCTTCCCTGTATAGCTAGCCTCATAGTAAGAAAGATATTTTAGATGATGCTGAACGGATGCCTGTACAATGGCTCACGATCTTTTCGGTCATTTGCCGATGCAATTGAAGGATCTCGAAAATATGAAAATTATGGTGATATCTCTATTAGGCACCCGAAATTATCAACATTTTCTGAAAGGTTCAATGTTCTGTCGAAGAACCTATATAAACTCAAAGGGATGAAACAAATGAGCCAGGGAAGTTTTCTCTGAAATTAAATCTTGCTGTGTTGTTATTATTATTTGCTGTGTTGTTATTTTATTAGAGATCTTCTTAATACATTTATCGATTTCTTCTTAATACATTATAAACATATTTTTAATGTGCTTTACTACCTGTTTTCGTTTTTCTTATGGATTAAGGCATCGTTTTTATCGAGTTATTTCTATTTGTCATCGCACTCCCATCAATCAACTCTTCCCCAAAATAAAGCTCTAATGTATTATAAAGGTTAAAATATTTTCTCTGTGTTTATGTATTCAATAAATGAAATAATCCCTATAATTTCAACGAAAGAAACTCGTAATTTAGTTCTGTAAATTAATGAGCGAAATGGAATCAAATTTCATATGTAAACTGAGAAAAACGTGGTAGTCATCTTATGGAATTCCGAAAGTCATTGATGCAAAGATTTGAACAAACATTTTAGGAAAGATCCATATATTTGAATTATTTGCACATAATAAACATTATTTTGAATTTGATATCATTTATTTCCATATGTATGTTTTTTTTTTATCTTTCGAATCTTAATGAAATTTTTGGATTAAATTATCCATTTTCCCTGTTTTATCATAAATATTGCCTCATTTTCTTTCCAAAAGAGCCAAAACCTCTTCATCAGTTGGTTTTCTCTTTCTTTCCTTTTATTTAAAAAAATGTTTACTAAGGCTTGCGCATTATCTATAGTGAAATAATAATTTATAATTAATAATTTCATGTATAACGAATCTTGTACATGAAATTTGATTTCATTATAAACATTAGTTTTAGCTGCGAATAGGTACATTCTAGTATAACCCTCCCACTCTCCTCAACAATTAAAATGAATAAATACTTGTTATTTTATACTGTACTTGCAATGCAAAAACATTATACATTTTATCTCACTTTCTTGTTTAATTAAAGTTAAAAAAAATCCTTAAATAACCGTTTTGAATTCCAAGATAGGTGTAATCTGATGCTTTATATTTAGATAGCACATTATTCAAAGTAAGAAGCGCAACAAAAATCAGCTATTTCTATAGTACAGATGATCATATGAAATGAAAACTTAATTTGATGTTAAATGAGATCCAGAACTATATATTCCAACTAAATCCAAATCTACTTTCTCCTTTTTTTCTCCCCAGATCTGATATTTTCAGCTCATAAATTGTTTCTTCTTCGTTGTACGGCCATTGAAAGCTAATAGTTTTGTCACTTGAGTGAATTACGGCATCTTTTGTACCGATTTATTCACCACCATAAACGTTAATAACCACGAAGAATTCAAATTATTCTTGCTAGAATTCCTAACATTTCTGTTTGTTTCCCTCAATCATTCTTCGGCGAGGAAAGACGCGAAAGCAAAAATTCCTTTTCCCCAATCTTCCTAATTACTAGCTGTCAAGAAGCAGAAAGTATCTTATTACTTCTTGACATGTCTGCTGCTGGCTTTGGTTTTATTGCTTTTCCCGCTTAAACCGACGATTCGGCACATTTTAGTGGATGCCATCCATTGGAGCGTTTGAAATATGTAGCTTTTTTTCAGGCCACTCAGCGTTTGCTCTTCCTTTTGTGGGCAGTTGAGTTTGTCTTCTTCTTTTACCGACGTAACTAATCACTGAAACTCTATATATTGTTCAGAATCCTCTTATTTTTTTTGTACTGAAGATACTTAAATTATCTTCTATAAATATTTGGATTCCTGGCAAGAAATACTATTGGTGAAATAAATTTTCCAACTGAAGTCGCTTTCGCTATTGAAGATAAATTCTGCTTCATTCAGTAGTTTATTAAATTGGGTTTTAATGTCGATTCTCTGAAACGTTTTAAGAAAAATGTTTCGGTACATTTTATTTGGGTGAACTTTATTAAAGTAGTTGAAATATGAAATGATTTTTAGTTTTTTATTGCAGAATTTATCCGAGGTTTCATTTTCTGAGCTTTATATGATAATTTAAATGCTGAAGAGATGATGTTCTGAAATATAATATTTGTTATTGTATTGTAAGGAAAAATGTAGCTAATATTTTAAATTTCTAATAAATATATTGAGAATAATGTTCAATGTTCTAAAACAAAATTTATGATCATATTCATGCATAGTTGTTTTCGAAAACTTTCTATAGTTACTTCTGAAAGTACTGATGATGCTGGTTTCTTGATGAACAAAATAGAATTGCAACTTTTGTGAGGGTGTATTAGCAATTTTGAAAATATTCATATGCCTTCATGCAAAATATATATTTTTCATTTCTGATTAAATTTAGTTGGCGAAAAAGGATTTAATCTAGTTTAATTACGTGAACATCTCTTTTTGTGGCAATGCAACTTGAAACAATTAAGTTCCTAGGCATTATCAGATACACCTATCCCCCGATTTACACGGCACTCGGTTTACACGATTTCACTTTTACACGGTTTTTAAATTTGCACCGACCCGGAACGCACCACCGGATTTGCACCATACCAATCAGGAATAAAAGATTGAGAGTCTACGAAAGTGATAAAAGTAACTAAATTTCTGATTAAATTTTTTAATTTATATTTCTCGTTTCTATATGTAAAATGAATTACATAAATATACCTTATATTTTTGTTATTTTATAAATAGACAGTTATTTTTATGTTTTTAAGATATATTTAGTTTTATTTTACGTTGAAATAAATGATGAATTATGCATATTTTAGTTTGTTTTCGATTTACACGGTTTTACGTATAAGAATCAACGATTTCGATTTACATGGTTTTCTAAGGAACCTATCTTCAGTGTAAATCGGGGGATTGGTGTATTATATATATAATATTCTGTTATATAGTATGACAGAAATTTTTTTACTAAGCAATATTGTTATTTATTGAAGTCATTTACTATCAAAGGAAGCAAAATTCCTTTTAAACGATACAGTCTTTAAATTCACACTCTCTATTAATTATTTACTCAAATTTTAATAATGTTGAATATTTTAATGAAATTTTAATATCTCTTAATGACAACGTAACGAATAAGCGAGATTTCAATTAAAAACTTCCTCTCGGCAAGATCGAATCAAAGGTAGAAACGTAATTCTTTCCATCTGAATTTCTGTCTGATAACATAAATTGCTCATGTCAGAAAAAATATAGTATGAAAATCACTTTTTATCCCCTAACTCCTAAAATATTGTAGTTGTGAGAAAAAGCTTTAAATTCACACATTATTCCTTTTAATGAGGCACTGATTTGGCTAATTAGGTTTTTATATAACTCCTAAAATATTGTATTAGGTTGTTCGGAAAGTAATTTCGTTTTTTCCTGACAAAGGATTTAATTGCATTTTTCGCACCCAATTTCATACTTAAACCGCAAAATCATTTTATGTTTTAAGAGCTGATATAGCAAGGCTTGAGTGTGAAAAAGTGCAGCTGATTCTTCGCAGTAGTTTTTGGATGGTGCCCTTTTAAATATGGAGAGCAATAAACAGCATTTTCGTCATTTTTTTCTTTTTTGCTATAAAAGGTAAAAATGCTGTTCAAGCCAGAAATAAATTAGCCAATATGTGTGGAGAAGATGTGTTAACAGTACATCAGTACCAGAACTGATTTGCAAAATTTTTCCTTCAAATGAGGAGGCCAAAAACCACCTCGATCAGTTTTTTTTACAGCAAAGACCAAAACTTTTATGAGCGTGTAATCATGTTACTACCAAAAATATGGCAAAAGGTTTTAGACCAGAATGGCAATTTTATAATTAAATAAATAATTTATTCATTAAACGAAAATTTCTTTTCATTTTGACAAAAAAATACGAAATGACTTTCCGAACAACCCAATAGTTGTGAGAAAAAGCTTTAAATTCACACATTATTCCTTTTAATGAGGCAATGATTTGGCTAATTAGGCTTTTTTTTCTTCTTGAATATGAAGAAGGTTCAACCCACAACCTTATCCACTACCTTAGATCTAGATGGGCCATAAACAAATTCATCCTATATATATATATATATATATATATATATATATACTTTTGAATGAAGTGTAATTATTCTATTTCTAGGTAGTTTAAGGATAGTAATCGATGATAAACTGAATAAATTTTCTGAAGTCTTATCATGTGAACCATTGCAATAGGTAGTCATCGATATAGGAATCTACCGATAAAACCGCCACCAACTCCTCATAGGCGAACATTCTTTTTAGTAAGTTATGAACATTTGGAGATAGGGAGTCAGCTTAATTCCATTCTTAACAATCCGATTACTCATAGGAAATATAAACTTCATTATTCAAACATTCGTTTAGTTTCAAAATGAGATATTAGTCTTATGAAAAAAGAAGCAGAGTTGTGTCATATTAGTTCCTTAGCTTTCTTTTTTTCAATTTGTATTAAAACACTATTATAAGATTAACGTTCTTATTTTATGTGCTTAAAGAATTCTTCGTTTATTCATGTATTTTCTTAATAGAAGACACAAATTAAGATGGAAGGTAAATCGTTTGACTTTCGTCCTCCATTAGTCCACTTACCTCGCATTTTTATAAGTATTGCCACTTTGAATCAATATATTGCATGGATGAATTAACTAGCAGAGCACTAACTTATCTCCAACCAGTTCTTCCCATTAGCCCGTTTGGAGAGACGGTAATTATCGATTCCATTATTCGAAGATGGCAACAGTGCCCACCTCAGAAGTTATCTGATTGACAGTCGATCGATCGCGTGACGCCAGCGCCACACCGAGGGGTTGAACAGGTGCGTCGACCCATCAATTATTTATAGCAGGCGAGGAAGAAGACGAACGATGTGAACCATTTCTTATTTTTGACTGATTTTCTGATAGGATTGCCAAGGAATGCATTGGCCAATTTCGCCTTTGCTCGCTGAATAATGTTGTTTCCCCAGGATTTGTCCGAGGAAACTCTCCAGGAAGGCGATATTTAATGCTTTATATATAACCATTGGGCGGAAGGGGTCTGGAAAGTTGATGTTAGCCAGGAATGATTTTGCCCTTTTTATTTGTGTTCGTTGGTTACATGTAAAGGTTAATAAGACAATTTTATTTTCTCGTATATGAAACAATAAAAAAAAAGTGTGCTTTCTATATCAGTTTCAATCAAAAGTCACTTTCTAATTCAGTTTCTGTATCGTTTTCAGTCAAAAGTAAGTTTCTAATTCAATTTCTGTATCCGTTTCAATCAAAAATCAGTCAAGCACAGAAAAAAAAATCCCTTTTTTTGGTGCGTCAAAAAAAAATCGAATTCAAAATTCCGACGCAACACCTCATTTTATGCTTTCCCCAGAGTCCGAAATGCACATTCTTGGTATAAATCAATTTATCTATAACACAATAATTCAAAAACGCTTTGAAAACTTTTCGTCTGTGATCTTTATACCAATTTTGAATATTTCTGTTAAATTTTGAATAAACTCCATGCACAAGATATATGTCTGGTTGTCCCCATAAAATTGTTTTAATTCTCATAGATGGTTAAATTTTGGACAAATTGTGTTCAAAAGTAATAAAAAAATGTACGCTTTAAATGCCAAATTTATGTACCAATTTTATTTATTTAAAGCGTATTTGAGCTTTCACATTGATATTCATGAGAATGTAGATTCCTGAAGACGGTCTGATAGTCTAAGAAAATTTAAAAACCTCAGGATCTTTATAAATAAAATTTAGACACATATTAAGGATCTAAAATGTAAATGTTTATCAAATTTTGTGTCAAATCCATTAAGCGGTTGGTTATGTCTCAGTTTCTACATCCTGTTGTATATAAATGTGACAGCTCAAAAATGCATCAGCTTAGATAAAGGAAATTTCGTTAGAAATTTAGCATCTAAAGCGTAGATATTTCGTTGACTATTGAACCAACTTGGTCCTAGATTTGACCTTATTTGATGCTTGCATAAAAATGCGATAACAGCTCAAAAACTAAATGACTAGGATACATAAAATTTGTTATACAATATTAACATCTGGTGTGTAGATTTTATATATCTACATTTTCGGTGTTAAATATGGATATCAAATTTAAATTATTATTGTAATTTTGATTCTATAAATAGAAAATTTGTTAATTATTTTATATTTTCTGCAGGCTCATACATGTCAATGTGATAATTTAAAATTGCAGCAACATATATAAATGAAATTATTATTATTATTACAGGTCTAATTCTGTATCAGTTGTAGTTACAATAGCCTGAAGAAAAACTTTTTAAATACATTATTTACTTCATTATATTATGTAGCGCAAAATTCTCCAGTTCTGAACTCTCCTTCTAGTGTACAGCCGACCACCCACCACTGAACGAAGTAGTATCGACAGAATTTGTTGTAATCAACTGGTAATGACAGTAAAAAAAAGATCAATTGCTGCATTCAAGGTTTTTCCTAGGCCCACAATTGAGAGAGATAACACAGTTATCATGTAAATAAGATAAAGTTTCAGGGAAAAACTTCCATTGGTTCACTTATATAATTACAATGATTATTAGAGGTCACCTCGACCTCTGGTAATTTCCCATTTAATGCACGTAAAAATTAAGTCTCCTGTTTATTTATTCTAATTGCAAGAAAGTAGATTCCCGTTTCCCCTAGAGACTGCATAATTGTCTGTCGATGTGGCTCCGTTTAATTGTGGTGGTGGTGGGGTTAGCAGTAAACAAGAAGAAAACTGTTTTCTGCTGACGATAACAGAATTCTTTTCGGCGATTCGACCTATGACATATCCATAAAGCAATGCTCATTTTTTATAAGTTATTATCAATGGTTGTCCAGTAATTTAAAAATTACCAAGTACTCGCTCATATATAATATAAAGATTTTTTCATGTACTCTTTCTTGTGTTTTAAAAATAAAAAAATTCTAAACCACAAATTAGAAAAAAATTTATGTTTCACATTCACAGAAGACAACTCCATGTTTATGGAAGTAATATTTATAATTGATAATAATAATTTTATTTATTTCTCCTTGATTTGTTACTGTAATATTAGGCATATCCAACGATTCTGAAACAGCAGTTTCCCTATTGCGTTGAGTGGTCTTGAACTAGATATTCACCATTACTTCATATAATGTCATTTCAAAATCGAGTACCATTGCAAGAAACCGGTGCCATTTGGCATGACGTAGAGTGGAGGTTTGAATACCTAATCCACCATAATTTCCATCATTCTATTTGAAGTGGACGTTCTGTAAATGGAATGCGTAGAGAAAGAATGGGATGAAAAAGGAAAGGGAGTTCTGTGTACTTAAGAAAAAGATTCGCCAAAGTTTTTGAAGGAATCTGGCGTAGGAGGTTTATGAATGATTGGTTTTAAGGGAATTGAGACTGGCGCCTTTCTAATTAATACATAATATATATATATAAAGTTAATAAGTGTTTATATAAAGTTGTAACTTTATAAATATATAAAGTTGCAGACAGAAAGAAGCATACAAATCTCTTTCTAACAAACTTAATTTTCAAAAGGAGTTGTAAAATCTTTAGAAGTGTTAAATGAAGGAAATACAAAATTGAATAAATTCGAAATATTTACATTTTTGTTCATTTCTGTTGTGAAAATTAATTAAATTTATAATGTTTGTAAAATTGTATGCTTTTAATAATATCTAAAGCAATATTGTAGGATGTGCCCTGAAGTATTCAATTGGATTCTGTGATGAATAATCCATTCCGGTTTATTAATACTAAGCAACAGAATATCCACCATCTTATTTCACTATTATTATTCTCATTTTTAACTTCCACCAATTTTAAATGACATTCTTCTATTTAAATAATCTATAATTTAAATTATATGTTTTAGATTCCTTCTTTGTCTTGATGCTTAAATTTTTTAATAATTAAGGAAACTGGCATTAAGACAAAACTTATTAGATTTATTCCTGCCCAAATGGATTTGAAATACTTCTGGTACATGTAATATTAAACTAAACATACAAATTGTGAGCTAATCTGAGATTTTAAAAGTTAGCTACCGTCGATCTGTTGACAAATTTGAAATTTTAAAATTCTAAAGAATTAATTTTCTATATTCTCGCTGCCATAAGTAAATTATTGCTATGTACTTTCGTACAATATTTTAATCCATTAAATATTTTCAAATATATTATGTTTTTTTAAATAAATTAGTTCTACTTTAAATAGATTCGAAATATTTCTGGCGCATGCCACATTAAATTAAACACATAAATTTTGAGGCTGTTTAAAATTTTAAAAGTTAGCTTCTTAAATTTTATAAGCTAGCCTCTTATTGTTATATTTTATGTTAGCTTTCGTAGTTCTCTAGACAGATTTGGAATCTTAAAACTATTAAGAATTAATTTCAGTATGATCTTTTCCATAATTCAAAAATTATTGCTTACTTATTGCTTAATATTGCTGCTTAAATTGCCAATAGTTAATTGTGTACTTTCATCCAATATCTTAATTCATTAAATATTTCAAAAATATATTTTTTAAAAATATTCTTTTCCTTAATGGATTAGAATTTTTTTTTGTAGCATGTTAACATGTCGCATTAAATTAAGCGCATAAATTTTGAGGCAGTTAAAAATTTTTAAAGTTCTTAGATTTTAAAAGCTAGCTTTTTATTGTTGGATTTTATGAGTTAGCTCTTACTAGACAGTTTTAGAACCTTATAAGTCTTAATATTAACTTTAGTATGATCTATTGCATAAATCGATCATTGTTGCTTATTCTATTACCAATGGTTAATCATCTATTTTTATCTAAAATTTTAATCCATTAAATATTTTCAAAATTTTTTAAAAATATCTTTGACATCAAAAGTTTTACCAAGATAAATTTAACAACTTGTAACAATATTTTAATAATAATTTGTTTCGAAAAATTAGTTAAAGAAAGTGACATCAAATGTTCACTACCAAATGAAACAAATAAAATGGTAAATCCTCTTTCGTTACAGTTAATTAGAAGTTAAGAAAAAAAAGTGAACTCGCTTCAGTAAATTAAGCTTTCTCGCTCGAATTTCATTCCCGTAGTTAATCTGCTGGAAGGGGAAAATAAAAAGGGCATACACTGCTTCGCAAATAGTTAAATGCGGCAGAAATTTACCACTCTGGTTCTGAAAGAAATTAAAGTAGTTTAGTTTTCTGAAACGTACTTCTTTCTTATTCCTGAAGGCTTATCCCCAGAATCGAATGTATGCACTTTTTAATAGAGGCCTTTTGTCTCTGAGAGAGCAGCAACTTCATTTCCACCAGTTCCAGGAAAGAAGTTGCATCGAATCTTTGGGCATTAAAATCTCATCAAGTTCACAAAATCTTCGAAGAGGCGCATCGTATTATTCCGGTTCACATCTTTCTTCCTCCAATTTTAAGAGAGCATTTTGTGAGGAAACCCGCTTTGCGGCTCGTTTGCCCGCTGGAAATGCTGCTGCTCTCATTGTGCATTCAAGATGGCGGCTGCCCGAAGAAAGGTCGTTAGGGCAGGACACGCGATTTACCTCTTTGCATGTCATCAAGAATTTTCTGTTTACGCCCGCTTGACGCTGGCTGACTTCATTAGAGTGGAGAATCCAGAAAGGTCTGCTGCAGAGAGTTTGGAATTTTACTCCAGCTGTAATAAATTGCGAACCTCGGTAAAATGAAAATCGCTCAGACATTAGAATTTAATACTGGCAACCGTAACTTTTGTTGAATGACGACGAAAGGGAATCACGAGAAAAGTTTCATTAAGACTTAACAAATTATCTCAACAATGCGTGAGAGGAATGGAGTGCAATTGATACATATGGTAACATATAGTGAGAAGTGGCCATACTTCATGATTAAAATAAAATTTCAATTATTTATTTATTTTGGAAAAATAATCCATCTGTTGATGGTTGTAGTTTATCAATTTTTTTTCAAGCATTTATTAATTAATTTCAATATTATAATTCTAAAATACCTGAAATAACATTTGCTTAGCGTAACACGGCCAAATATTACTTTTGCGCTTGAAAAACCGAGAAATCAATCAATCTGAAATAAATAAAACAGTAAAAAAAACCTGAAAGTATACTATACCGGTAATACTGAGAAATGTCCATATTTCATGATTAAAAAGGAAATATTATTTATTTTCGAAAAAAATTATCTGTTGATAGAAATATTTAAATTATAATAAATGTCTGAAAAAATTGATACATATGTTAATTTATACTTTGAAATGGCCATATTTCATGATTAAAATTTAAATATTATTTAATTTAAAGAAATCTATCTGTTGATGGAAGCAGTTTAAATTATATAAAAAAATTGATGGAAAAATTGATACATTTGGTAATTTATACTGAGAAATGGCCATGTTTCATGATTAATCATGAAGTATTCTTTATTTTTGAAAAAGAAAGAATCTATCCGTTGATAGAAATAATTAAATTATAATAAATATCTGAAAAAATTTATACATATGTTAATTTATACTGAGAAATGGCTCTATTTCATGATTAAAATGAAATTTTGTTTCTTTCCAGTTTTTTATTTTTGGAAAAGAAACTATCTGTTGATAGAAGCTGCTTAAATTAGAACAATGCCTGAAAAAAAGTTTTTTCGCAATCAATTTTATATAATACTAGTCGCCTTCGGCGACCAACTGGTTCACCATGAGTAATGCGTTCTAAAATTTTCAATTAAATCACATATTCATTAGCCTTGAAGTGATTCCGGGAATTGATTGGCTTGAAATCAATATTTTCTTTAAGATGATGAACAAAAAGTTCTAAAAGAACACCTTTTCCGAATAATATTGTTTAATTTTATAAATCAATCAGTGTTAACTATCGGTTATGCTTCCAAAATATTAAAAATGTTTTTTTCGGTGATGTTGCCAAAATATTAAATATTTTTTTTAAAGAAAGCGAGAAAGGGAAAAAAGTATTGAATTAATGATACAGATATTGCAAACGATTACATAAATATGCCATTAAGTCGGGATTTCAATGCGTATCCTGTCTAAATTCAATCAGGTTTACCGTAAATAAAAAAGATTTATTGAGTTAATGATATAGGTATTGCAAACGATTATAGAAACCTTTGCTTTGCATTTATTGTTTTAGAAAATATCACATTTTATGTTTTTATTTTATCCAGTCACGTGCTAAAAGTTGCATTTCTTTAGACTTGATTTACGATGATAGTTTTTTTTTTAATTTTAACTTCCGTCATTGTTTTCTTTTATTTTATCTAGTCACGCGCTCAAAAAAACATGGTTAAAATATTTCTTTAAAAATTCGTTAAAAATAGAGGCTTAAGTTATACATTAAAACTCTGACATCATCAGGAAGCTAATTTTTTTATCTTTAAATTGATGTAAAAATCATATTTGTGCTATAATATTTTCGGAAATTATAGCAGAAAAACATCAAAATTTCGCTTAAATTTTAATTAATTCAAATTCTAATTAAAAATTCGGAAAAAAGGCTCGGAGGTGCACATTCCGGACCTCTAAGGTATGCATGTACCAAATTTGGTAGCTGTAGGTCCAACGGTCTGGCCTGTAGAGCGCCAACACACACACACATTGAGCTTTATTATAAGTATAGATTTATCGTCTGTATTATTTGAGTAAAAATGAATTCCCCAGGTGTGAACATCATAAAATAAGTTAACTCTCCAAGCATTAAACCCGAAAAATCTTTGAAAACTTTTCTCCCTTCAAAACGTCAAAACCCGAAATATCTATGGTAAATAAAAGTCATTTTACCATATTAAACTCGAGATTTTGCTGTAACACATTTCCCACTTTCCATATATGTCCAGATTGCGGGTCTAATGAATGTAGATTTCAAAGAAGAACTGAAAGTCAGAGTGTTTAGAATAAAAATTAAAATGCAATCTTTCGTTGTATTTATGAGCCAGAATGTAGAAAATAATTTTTTGTGAACAATCTGGTCATCAAAACAAATACTCTAAAAATAAGAAGCACTGATATAAGAGCAAGCTAAATAAAATTTATACAGTACACTCCTTTCTAACCGGTTTCGATTATCATGCTTCGGTATTATTCGGCCTGGTTTCTGTTATCGTAATTAAATGAGAAACGCAAAATATCTACGAAGTTATCTATTAAAGACTTTCTCAAAACCTTAAAACTCTTAAGTTTTGACTCTTATCTTAGTCTGACTCTTACCTTATCATATCTATCAACGAAAAATATAACCAGTTTGAGTATAGAGTATTCTTAAGAATCAAGCCTAAGATTTATGTTAATGTTTTGTTTATGTTTTCTGCATTTAAATTGAGCATTATATAGTTTATATTAGTGAACAGTTTATATTCATCAACAGAATTTTTTCCGAATAAACTCTTGAAATGTGCAACGCAGTATATAAACATATATAACCAACACAGAGCGATCTAATTTAACTCAGCTCGTTACCGATAACTGCTTCTACATTCACCGGGTCGTGGATGAGTTCACATTGACATAAATGATAGGCAAAGTACTTAATAAAAAGTAATAAATAGTAAGTTTTGTATGAAATCTTCGTCTTCTGGTATTGGTCTTCACAGAAATGAATTCATAGAACTCCGGACAAATCCAGCATTTTTGTTATCCGGCCAGTCCTACCACCACATTAGCCGGATACTCGGGAGTGTACAGCATAACAAAAAGCTTTGATATACATAAAAATCCACTGCTGTTTAACCTCTAATATAATTCATAATTCTTTATTTCAAACATATTACCTGAATCTTGTGATCAATTTTTCTCGGAGTTATTAATAAATATAATTTTTGATATGAAATCAAACTTTAATGAAAAATAATCATTGAACTGTGAATCAAATTTCAAAAATAATAAAATATTGTCTTATCACAAAAAACAAAAAATTATTCCAAATTTCAGAGATCTAAAGCGCCAAAGAATGAAAGATTACTAAATTTCAGTTTTACTAATACGAAGCTATATGAAGACACATAAAAATGTTATATTTACTAAATTGTGTAAATATTAATCGAATCGTAGTTTGTTTCTATTTGGCAAATAATATTCTTGCAGTTGAAAGTGTAATTTCACAGAATAAATAAGCTTTTCTTTAAAAAAAATTCAGCCAGCTTATTTAGATTAAGTTTTCCCCTTTTCCCCATCCAGCATGAAATTGTAAACACGTTCTAAGTATTTTAAGTAAGAAAAAAAAATTCGTTGCTGAATTTACATTGGAAAATTTGTTATTCGCGTTTGGCGCAAAAAATAAATTTATCAGTAGGGTTAAGTAGAAAAAAAGTTTTGACAAACGGTATAAAGTTTTAGTTTAGGGAAATTTCTTTTTAGTTAAGTTCTATTTATTTATTTATTTTTATTTTGGTATGTTATTTTTATTTCCTTCCGTTGGAAGAGCATTCTTTTTATATTTTGTTCATGAATTATTTAGTAGAAAAATTTATATTTTGTAAAGGGAAAGTTCATCTCTTCCAAAATGAAGACAAGAAAACGCTGTACTTGTTCGAATTTGGGCATGAAAGGAAAAATATAGAAAATCTGAACAAAATATTTATGCAACTTAACAAGATTCCACATTTTTTTAAATAAAAATTTTGGATTAGGACGTAGAAAAAAAATTAAGTCCACTCGCATACAAACAGATTTTGTATTCATAAGATCTCGAAAAAAGATTCTTAACACTGGAAAACATAAATATAAGTAATCCAGGAAAGAAAAGTGATATTGCCAGCAATCGACCAGAGAAATTAATAATTTATGAAGTCTCTGTTGTTTAAGGTGCATAAGAAAATTTACCACTCCTTCAAAATGGAAAAAAATGTCCAGACCTTTAGTCTCATGGCTGAGTCAATACCAAATTTTTTGTATGAAAAACAGTGGAGACAATTCTTATTAAGTCGTACATTCAGATGCACCGGTCATATTTCTTTTTTAATGCATTGAAAATGAAGCTTGAATTAAAAAGAATCTCAAGTTAAAATATATACTGTTAGGCAAATCACCCATACAACCAAAACGAACACAAAGAACAAAATTGGTAAACACTAGTAACAAAAGTAGGAATAAAATCGTTCATTAAAAACCTGAATAGTGCATTGCTAGAGTGCTTATTCGCAAACTCTCCCAAAAGAGAGTGAATCTATAGAGAGTCCTTTATAGTCTCCAATTAGATATGTAATTTTTCAATAGAATCTGTGGATCTCGGGTCAATGTAAATATAGTGCTAATATTGCTGTTTTTTCAATAACTTCCTTTTTATCAAAAAGGTCGCCAAATGGCCAGAATAAGAATCGCAATGGTCGAAACTCATTTGCATAGATCTCTTAAAAGATACCATATATCTTTGTCATCATTACAGTATAATCATTGTGTGTGTGTGTGTGTGTGTGTGTGTGTGTGCGTGTGCGTGTGCTTGTGCATGTGTGTAAACATTTAAACTTTTGGAAGTAAATGGCAGGTTCCCGGGATTTCATTATTTAGTCACAAGAGAAGCGACCAAGAAACGTCCACCAAACAGCCCGGCAGAAGCAGATATAGAGAGGAGGAATAAAATTAATTATCCCTCGTCTTATATTCCATATTTTAATAGGGAAAATATTCTTTTACAGAGCTTATACACAAATAAGCTTCCAATAGGGATTTCTCCACGAGTCAATCAAGCAAGAGAAACACAGGGATCTTTTTAAAAAAGTATTTGTTTAGATTGGCGGTTTTTATCCTTTCACTCGTAGCTTGAGAAGCACTGACGAACGCATTTTTGCAAAGCATCAATTGAATTAATTAAGAATAAAAAGTGGAATAGAATCAGGAAATAATAGAATACTTTAGAATGATTTTAATATGGGCTAAATTGAGATATAACCTTGGAAATGAATTAGAATTGAAATTAGAGTTAAAATTTTTAGTATTATGTTTATATATATTATTATTAATTTTTGTACAATTTTTTATTTAATAATTCATGTGTATTTATCTACAAATATGCATCCAAAATGTATGCCTACTGATTACTGTGTGTTAAAGGAGGTATGTCTCTGATAGGCGACAAGTTCATTTAAAAATACAAATGGACTTAATGAAAAAGATGAATGAAATAGTGAAACAGCACTTTTTTTAGTGTATTTAAATTAACCAATTTTTCAAGTATAGTACTTAAATGTATATCCTTGAGAATGAATATTTCAATATGATGAGAAATATGAAATATCAGAAGCAGTACGATAAAATCTCATGAAATTTGGTATGCATATGTCAGAGACCGAGTGGTATAATAAACCATGGAATTTAAGATAGCTTCCTTTAAAATCATGTTTTACAAACTCATTTGAAAATATAAAGAAGTTTTTCCAGAATATCCTTAACAAATGTACATAAAACAATTATTTATGAAAATAATTTTTACGTTGTAATTAGTTACAATCATGATAACTTATAAAATATTTAATAAAAATTAAATGTTTCCATTATTTTTTTTAATTCCATTATTATCTATAGTAGTATTGCTGGAATTTCTTATCACAGCTAGGAAAATTTTATTAAATAATTTTTAAATATATTCTTCTGTCACCTTTTAACGCTATTTGAAAATTTGTTATGCTTCATTTACTTAAAATTTCCTCTTTGAATCTAGCAGAAGTATCCTTTTGAATATCAAATACTGAAATAGAAAGCTTCTGAGGAGGGGGGGATGCAATTTTTCTTATCTTTCAGACACTCGGTCTTTCTAATATTTTGAGGTGCCTGAACTCGAATGATCCTAGAAATGTGAGGTTTAAATTATTTTACTGTATATTTTAACTGAAACTGACATAATTTACATTTTCTTTTACTAGCACTAAAAACAGATAAACAAAATAGAAAAGATTACCATTTTTATCCAACAGTATTACCACACCACCAAAAAATTACCTGATATTTTCGAACGGAACTATTGACATTTATTTTTTGAGAAGGTGCCAAACACATTAACATCTTTTTCGAGCCATGCCAACAAGAAAAACAAGTGTAGTTAAGAACATATACCACGCAGCAGTAGAAGGAAGCTACCAAGAGATACCATATCCTTTTCTTGATCCTTTTGTGAAGAAGGCTCCCATTTCTTTCTGAATACACCCGATTTTTCTACTCTAAGCAGAAAAGGTCCCTGTAAAGCCTAACATCTCATTCATTTCACTATATCCGAACATATATTTACATGGAGGGCTTTTACCTTCCATCCTTTAACAAAGACTTTTAAAAAACCTTGGCAAAAAAAAATTCTGCCGGCGTAGAGGAAGCAAAATAAATAAAAATGGCGGAGGAAAGCTATCCGAACTGTTCCATCAAAGTGACAACCCTGTTCAAAGGACGTTTAATGGAGGTATCTTGTACCAGAAAGGGAACTATGAAGGCTTTCGCGGTACAGCCATATCTCCTCGTTATTTCGTCGCCGTTGAGGCGGGAACACTAGAAGTCGATTAAAAAATGACTCCCTAGGGCGCAGTTGAAACCTTTTTTTGTTACAGGTTTTTACCTCTTCTGCTCTGTTTCTTAAGAACTTCATATAAGGTGCTGGGATGGTAAGGCATAATGTAATTGTTCGGGGGAACTTAAATGTGCAAGAGTAACTTTTTTTTTTTATCAGCTTCTTCTTCTGCTCTCGTTTTTAGGTTTTTAGTATTTATTTTCCCGTTTCTAATGTCGGTTATGTTTCACAAGGAGTGAAAGAAAAAATGCCGTGCAATTATTTTTAAAAATTTATCTTAATGTTCGCCCGGGAATGGGAATAAGATGGCACTCATAAAATGTAGGGTAAATTGAAGTTGGAGATCTGCTTTTTGTAAAGCAAATTATCTAGGAAAATGTAGAAAAGAATATTTATTCTTATTAATTCCCCATGAATCGTATCATTAGTATTATACGAATAATTTGAGGTTTGCTGACTTAGAAATTAATTTTTGATAGATTAATTATTTAACTAATTTAATGTAATCTTTGTTATGATTTTAGCATTTTGTTTCCGTGAAATAAGGAAATAAAGCTTATTTTCGAATTAATTTACATTAACTATTTGTCTAAAATAAAATAGATTAACATTACAGTATTTGTTATATAAAGACATTTTTAGTCTTTTTTTTATAAGAAATGTTTAAGATTTTTGTTTTTCACCGAAACCGAATCTTTATTACGTTGATTATTATTCTACGTTATTTAAAAAATCTTTAAAAAAAAAAAACTGAATCGAAGAAAAAATGTTAGAAAAGTAATCAACAATTTTCTAAAATTTACCTATTATCCTGTGAGAGCATGATGTTGCTTTGGTTTGAAGTTTTCGAAGCCTCAAAATGCGTTGTCAACAAATTGGTGATTTATCGCTTAAAAGGGAAACAATTTTTCGCTTTTTAAATAATCTCAAAATAATGCAGGAGGTTGTCACATTGGCGATTTATCTGCAACTAAAATTGCAACTTCATTTCCAAATTATTCATTCTCTAAACTGTTACGAGTTGTCTTAATAATTTTAAGTCGTTAACCTGTATAAACCAGTTTGAAAATATTAGATTACACACACGTCGATATTCAGAAAAACGATGAGTTTTTTTTCTATCTCAAAATCGCTCGAGCTCCAAAACTTTGTTTACCATCCAGAAAAATTGAAAATGAAAGTTTAAAAAATTATCACACACCCCACCCCCCACATATCTATACTTATAATAAAGCTCAATGTGTGTGTGTGTGTGTGTGTGTGTGTGTGTGTGTGTGTGTGTGCGTGTGTGTGTGTGTGTGTGTGCGTGTGTGTGTGTGTTGGCGCTCTACAGGCCAGACCGTTGGACCTACAGCTACCAAATTTGGTACATGTATACATTGGAGGTCCGGAATGTGCACCTCGGAGCCCTTTTTTCGAATTTTTAATTAGAATTTGAATTAATTAAAATTTAAGCGAAATTTCGACGTTTTTCCGCTATAACTTCCGAAAATACTATTGCACAAACATGATTTTTATATCAATTTAAAGATAAAAAAAATAAGCTTTCTAATGGTATCAGTATTTTTAATTTATAATGTAAACTTCTATTTTTAATGAATTTTTAAAGAAATATTTTAACCATGTTTTTATCACGTGACTGGATAAAATAAAAGAATGCCGGAAGTTCAAATAAAAAAAATATCATCGCAAAATAAATCTACAGAAATGCAACTTTCAGCACGTGACTGGATAAAATAAAAGAAATATAAAATGTGATATTTTCTTTGAAAAATAAATACAAAGCAAAGGTTTTTACAATCGTTTGCAATATCTATACCATTAACTCAATAAATCTTCTTTATTTACGGTAAACTTGATTGAATTTTGACAGGATATGCATTGAAATCCCGAATTAATGGCATATTTATGTAATCGTTTGCAATATCTGTATCATTAATTTAATACTTTTTTTTCCCTTTCTCGCTTTCTTTAAAAAAAAACATATTTAATATTTTGGCAACATCATCGAAATTTTTTTTTAATATTTTGGAAACATAACCGATGGTTAAAACTGACTGATTTATAAAATTAAAGAATATTACTAGGAAAAGGTGTACTTTTAGAACTTTCCGTCCATCGTCTTAAAGAAAATACTAATTTCAGGTCAATCAATGCCCGGAATTACTTCAAGGCTAATGAATATGTGATTTAATTGAAAATTTTAGAACGCTTTACTCATGGCGAACCAGCTGGTCGCCAAAGGCGGCTAGTATGTAATATAAGAGAAAGGGACCTTATGATTGTTCACAATCGGCTTAAGCTGGTTAAGAGCAAATTAAGACAAATAATGACTTAATAAATAATAATGTCCTCATATGAAAATTTGCAAACGTAGATTTCATTTGATTTTGTCTTTGTTTTCTTTCCCTTTAACTGAGTTTTGTGAAGAAAAAAATATATGTTAAAGAAAATAATTGTTTCACTTATTTTTATGGACATATATTCTATAATCAAGTCTAACAAATTTCGTTTCTCAATTCATGTTGGTTTCAGAAAACTATCTACTTATTATTATACATTGTTTTTTTCTTTAACTTCACATTCTTGTGGGGGGTGAGGAGTCAGTAAGCTTGTCAATAAGAAAGAATGAGTTTGAATGAGTTTTAAGTTTAAAAGTTTTTTAAAAGATCTCTAGATTACTTTAACAAGTAAATAACTAAAAATAATTTTTTTTGTCAGGAAAATGTTTTATTAATGGCGTTTCCTATCCTAGTCTATAAAATCCGATTATTTCAGGCGATAATGCAAAAATAGCTTCACTTTTCAGAGCTCATTTTCGCTTAAAATTTCTTGTATCTTGTTTTTCAATTTGTTAAAAAATTTATTTATTACTTTGCACTGCTTTTTTTGTTGTTTTATATTAATATGAAAAGAAAGTCGCTCAAATTATTTTTAAAAAAACCATTGAATTTGTGATTTTTATCCAGTTTTAAGGTTGAAAATTTGAAAAAGAGTTATACAGATTACTTGAAAAAGACGAAAAGAAAATAACTGAAAATAAATATATATTTGGTTGAAAAGTTCTTTACCAATGGCGCCTTTGATTCTAGTCTATAAAATCCCATTATTTCTGGCGAGAATGAAATAATCACTTCGCTTCGCTTCTCCGAACTCTCCTTTCCTCTTTCGCCAAAAATCAGCTTCATCGCAAAAATTGAGAGTTCTGTATTTTTTTCCTCCTTCTTTATCTAAATGGCCATTAACAGCATCTTTGCTGGAAACTAGTTGCTTTAACTATTACTTTTATGTTCAGTTATTATTAATATACCGCGGTTAAAGAAAATCTAAAGCAAATACAAAAATGTAATAGACTCTTTTTACTGTTCCGAACGCATGTGTGAAAAAAAAGACGATGGAACAAAAATTAAAATTCTGAAAATCAGAAACCATCAAAAGATTTCTTTTGAAAAGAAGCTTTTAAAATTAATGAAAATGTATCACGTTCTTTTTTTATGTAAAAAAAAAGAAGTGTTAAAAAGAGACATATTCAAATAACTTTAAATCGAGTTTCTTTTCATAAAAACACTTTGATTCATAATGATATTAGTTTCCATCCGAGTTTTCAATAAATCATAAATCTTTTATGAGCGTTGGATTTGTCAGAATCTCTTTTACGCTTTCTCAAGATATGATTTTTAATTAATGATGAACGAAATTTATATCCACTCTTTAGTTAGAATTGATGAAAATGGAAGCTGAGATTTTCAATTTAACTTCCAAAAATTAAAAGTTTCATTTTTTGCCTTCTTTTTCACATTTTTACGAACTATTTATATTTATTTGCAGTTCCTTTTTCTTTGCACACTTTTTTCATCAACTTTTTACTTGTAAGGAAAAGATTCTTTTTAATATTTAATAAGAAAATAAATATAAAGGAATATGTATTTTGTATGTTTTTTTAAAAAGATATTTCCAAATAAGTTTGAACCATTTCTTTATATTTACACTCCAGTAAAAAAGATTAATTGAAACAAATGTGCTCAATTTTGTATTTTGTTATTAGACTGAAGTTTTTATGCCAAGAATGAATATTAAGTGAATTGTATTTAAAAAAAAACAGGAATGCTTGTTTTTTCTATGCTGCTCGAGAAAATTATTTTTCTTTTGAAAAAGTTTTTATTACTTACTTTTATATTCTGCTGTGATTTTATAAATGAATGAACAGTCATTAACAAGTCTCCGTTTCGATTTGTCCTTGTTTTAGTATTAAATGAGTTATGTATGTATGATATTATAATTTCACTGTAAAGCATTTTTCTTTATAGTTAATGAAATCAATTGCTATTTATTAAAAAAATATTTGTGCTTTCTTATTTAAGAAATTAAGATGAAATAAAATAAAAATTCAAAAAATAATAAAAAACAAGTAATATAATTTTTAAAAATTAAATTCCTAATTTTTTCTTTTATTATTTATATGAATCCTATATTATTTATGATAATCTCAGATATGTCAGTAATCTCAGAACTTTTCCATAAACTTAGCGATCATTTAGCGTTTTGGTGATTAAATTGGTGAGTTGACGACCAAATAGAATTTACTGGAAAAATTTAATTAATTAATATTCGAATGAAAAACTATATGAGCATCAAGCGTCATCATCTACAAGTTTCAAAAATGTGTTTGAACTTGAGTGGGTGAATAAAAATTATTTTGTTAACGACTGAAAATTTGAGTAAGATTTATATAGGGAGAGTGTGAACTAATAGAATTAATTCCAATAATTAAAAAAATTTGGAATCGAACATTTATTTTTTTAAGTTTTTACTGTAAAAAAATTAGCTTCAATTTTTTAAGTCTTTGAAAAGTTCTAAGAAACATGTTTAAAATTTAAAATTTCAGAGTTATCTAAAGATATTTTTATAATAACTTTCCTTCACCGTTATTTCTTATTAGAAAAGGTTTTAATAAGAAATATCTATTATTGAAAAATCTATTATAAATGAAGGGAGGAACACGTGATTGCATAATCTTCTTGAGTTCAAAAAACACATTATTTTTTTTTGTCTGTCTGTGGCAAACAAAACTGAAAGCGCTTTCTGGTACGTGGATGATATTTGGCATTTGGTCTTTATAACATATTTGTAGATTTCTATCAAATTTTGTGTAAAATCTATTCAGATGAAATCTGTCTATCAAAATATAAGTTAACATTATAATTACAAAATGAAAAGAGCTAGATGAATAACATTTGATTTACATATTTAACATATATAGTGTAGACTCCTTTCAAATTTTGAGCCAATTCCAAGAAAGCATTGAACGTCTGCCAGTCTGTACTTTCAGAAAAGGCAAACGTGATAACTCGGAAACGCAGTGACTTAAATATATCAAATCTGGTACGTGATTTTGCTATTGCATGCTATATATCTGTGCCAATTTTTGGTTTCAAATATGTTGAGGAAAAAACGTCTTTAAAACACATACTAAATTTATGGGAGATTATGTGGGAAGGGTTTGTGGAATTCACTCTGGTTTGTCTTTAATAATAATAATTATTATTATTCTGATTCCTTATATCGTTATTTTTATTCCTTGTAAGTCTGAAGTGTCATCTAAGTGCATTTAAATAAATTATTTTTCTTTTAATAGCTATGAAAAAGGTTGAAATCTTTAAGTTTATTTAATATATATTTTCAAATCAAAATTGCGTAAAGCAATTGATATTGTTAAGCTATCTTACGCATATCTACAAATTTCCATTGTTGTTCTGGAATTTCTTTTTTTTAATCATTAAAATTGAGCTTTTACTTCATCTACTTATTTTCTAAAATACATTGGGTATTTGCACTAATTGCTTTCCATCAATGGTAAGTCTTGTACAAACTTAAATGCTTGTTTGTATGTGTAATGATTTTAACATCTATTCTTCAGTTAAATGGAATTAAAATAGATTTTTCAGTCAAATAACATTATATGTAGCAGTAAGTAAAATCTGAAATTTTGGATTTAACATAACTCTCATTCAATCGAATGATATTTGCCAAATCCAAAATCTTCATCATGTTAAATTACTGGAACACGAGAACGAAGAATTTTTTTCCCCTCAATTACAACGCTGATCCATCGACTCCGCCCAAGTTTCAGTAGGATGGCCGTCTTTTGTTTTACTTCTTTGTCCAGCACCTAATATAATCGCCAACAGACGCTTCCCGCGCTAATCGAATGTAGCCCTATCAAATCACTTGGCAATGTCTTTGCCTTCCTTCGGTTGAACAGTTGGCGTCAATTGCTGCTGTTCCTTGATTGCTGGAATTGTTGGGATAAGTGTTTTTCGCTTTCAACATTGCATCCTGAGGCAATGAGAATGCAGGAAAATTATTTTAAAAGTGTAATAGAATGCGATGGAAGTTTGCAATAATTATGTGTTTGCAGTGTATTTTAAAGTTAATAAAAGGTTTTGGTTAATGATATAATTGCTGCTTTTACTAAGTACATTAATTAATTTGGTTAATTGGTTAAAGTTAATGATACATTAAATAATTTTATCTTTGTAACAAATTATTTAGCATATTTGCCTTCATCTATTTATATAATTCGCATCAATTGCTACTTTTCCTTGATTGCTGGAGTTGTTGGGATACATTTCCCCTACCCCCTAAAATGTCTACAGAATCAATGAGAATCCATAAAGATGAGTTTAAAGTAGCATAGAATTTGTTGGGAATTCGCAATAATTGTGGATTTAATTCGCAGTGAGTTTAAAGTAAATGCTCGGTTTTCGTTTACTTTATGGTAAATTTTTTATGAAAGCAAAAAGTAATTAGACAATTAAAGTTTCACTTTTATTCAAATCTATTGCCATCATTATCACCACGTATCTTTAAAAATATAGCTAGGACATAAAACTGCAAGCTAGGACATTCTCTACTTTAAAAATCATTAATCCTAATTATGGTACTCATACTCTATTACATATTGAAATAATACATGTTTTTAATAACATTACTTTCAAATTTCAAAAAAAGGTGCAGATGTTATTTAATGCTTTTCACGTTCTATATAAATGAGTTACTTTGACAGCAATTTTACATTGATTATATTATGGAATCATTGAAACAATGTAAAAATTAATGGGAAATTAATGCTGATAAACATTATAAATTTTGAGAACAACTACTTGATTAAAACTGAATAAATTTCAGAATTCTTTTTGTTTCTATACCATCTCCATTTCTCAGAATACTAGATTTTCTTATATAATATGCCAGAGATTAATTGTTTCTGGAAGTTTTATTGGTCTTCCACCAATCAGTGATAAACAAATATTATTTTAACACATTTATTTCCAAATTTGCGTGATATTTTTTTGTTAATTATTAAATAGTTTAATTTCCAACAAATTTTTGCAATATTACTAATTTCCGAATCCAATTCCCACTTTTTATTGAACCCTTTTTAACACGTGCTATAAAAAACTGCTGACTGTAGCCTTTCCTCAAGGTTCGAGCGAAGAGATAAAAATTCCTAATGTTTACAACATTCTTTTAGAGAGACCTAAAATTCACTTTTCTAAGTCTACACGTGTCGAAGAAATCCCTATCAAAATCTCTAAGTAAAACCAATGAAGGGAAAATTTTCTTTTTTCCTCCAGTCTGACGCATCGCTTATCGCTATTTCGAGGTACACACTATGTTTCTCTTGGTGAAGTAAATTGAAAAATTCCAATGTTTCTTCTTTTTGGTCAAGCATTTGCAAAATTGTGTTCATATATGCGTAACACTTTTTTTTAATTCTCAGCCAAGCCACCCTAACCTATCTTGCAGGATGTAAGGGAAAAGTAGGACTATAAGAAAGGGGAAACGTCCAACAAATCGATGACCTACGGGACACCCTAAGTCTGGCAGACAAACTAAAATATCTCATTGAAACTATCAATCAGCAAGTACTCTAGAAATCTACTATCAAAAAGCCCCATACAACTTTATTCGATATAAATCTCATAAAAGAAACATAGTATGAATTTCATTTACAGAGTATAGGAAGAGATGACTTTTCTTAATATAGTGAACATTTTTTGGTATCGGAAAGTAAAAGAAGTAAGGGAACTATTTAAGTGGGCTAAAACTTATTTTGACGAACTACTCGCCTGACTCAGAGGAAATGTACAAATAAGTAATTTCTTCTAGACTTCCTACTTTTCAAAATGATTTTTTTTTTAATTTTCAAAGTGAATCGACAATAATTTAGGTGTTTTTTGAAAGCATATAGATTGGTATGTCTTTTATCGTACTTTAAGCTAGAATGAATGGAATAGTAAGAGATAATATAAGATAAACATGATTTTTTGAAACTAAGTATAATACTACATTCATGCAAAAACATTATAGACATAATTAAAGAGGAGCTAAGAATAATAATCAAATGGAAAAAGAAATTAAAAATACATATAAATTAAAATAATAAATGAATAAAATTAAAAATGAATAAAAAAATTAATTAATAAAAAATTTAAATAATGATAGTAAATAATAATAATAAGTAATAAAAGCATGGTGAATTTTAAATACACTAATTTCATTATTCCTTATTTTCTTTTGATATTTTTTTCTCGAACAATTAATAATAATAATAAATATCAATAAATAAAGATTGTGAATTGTAAAAAAACGACTTACAGGATTCCACTTCACATTTTCTTTTTTGGTGAAAAAATTAATAATAATTAACATTTATAAAGTCATTGTGAATTGTAAATACATTTATTACACCGTTCCACTTTTCATTTCCTTTTTTGATTAAACAGTTATTATTTATAATAATAAATAAAAATGAAAATTAATAAAAACAAACTTAAATTGTAAATACCTTAATTACATTCCACCTTAGCTTTTCTTTTTTGGTCAAATAATTAATAATAATTATCATTAATTAAAAACATTGTGAATTGTTGATGCATTAATTACACAATTCCGTTTCACTTCTCCTTGTTTTGGTCAAACAAACACATGAATCGAGTTACTAAATGCTTTTATGTAATGATTTGGAACATAAAATCATCAATACTCTCTGGAATTAGTTAGTGCCAACCAACTATTAATTTAATAAGTACATAGGTGCAATGAAATTCCAAAGAATGATATCATACAAATACTTCTTTATTTATACTTTTTTAACTTGCGATCAAACCGAAACTCGATTTCGGGAAAGGGAACAAATTTCTCTCTTTCCGTAACATACGATAATCTTCGGAGAAAGTTAAGTCCTCCATTAATTGCGGCCACCAAGAATCTCATTTATCTCTGCAGATTAGCCACGATTAGGAATCCGATAATCGCCCCCAAAAGTTCGCTTCATCAAGAAAAAATATCTCGTTTAGCGATTCCAGGCTTCTTTTATGCAAAAGACCCAATCGGCCCGGCGAGGTCGTCCGTTGATTAACGAATTTATCCCTACACCTCGCTGAGTTGTCATGGTTAGAAACATTAGTTCGGATATATTCTTCCCTCTTTTTTTCCCTACAAATGCACTCGTTTTGAAAGTTTTGGCGAATTGTTGGCGCCTAAAAGTGTAATCGATTTTAATTAGGCCTTCTTAAGGAGAGTTGTTTGTGAGGTGATTATAGTAAGCCGCTTTTCCAAAGAGGCGCCAACTTTCCTAATAGATATTGGCTGCTTCTGACGGCCCCTCAAGAAGGATTTAGCTCCAACTTTGGAAATGAGTGTTTTAAGATGTGTCATTTGTTTCGCCTCAAATGGGAAAGATATTTTTTTATAATGACTGTGGGATTAAACTTGTTGCTGGTTTTTGTTCAGCCGAGAATTAATTATGGGGATTTTTTTATCATTTTGTCTAAAGCAATAGTTTGATTAATATCACTTCTTTCACATAATATTTAAAAAATAAAAACTTTAGTCCATAAAAGTCTTTATAAAATATCGAATAAGCATTTTCTTCGAAAAGAACTCGAAGTGGAATGTTAGCATTAATGAAGTAGCTTGAAATGACAACAAAGGATTTCAATGTCTTGAAGAAAGTTCTTGGCTACTGTAACAAAAAGTTCTGAATTCGAATATTTTTAAGATTAACCATATATGTAGCCTTGATGTAGGACTAATCTGATGGGAAAGTGCCAAATGTTATCATGTTTAGATGGCGGAAATTTTTGAAACGATTTTTTTTCAACGTTTTAACCATCACAGTACAATTATGTGGTCCATCTCTTAATATTTCTTCACATCGGATCAATGCAACGACTTGATTAAATTGAATTTTGCAAACAATTATGAAAAAAATATATTCTTTAAAATTTTAAAAGTGCATTTTATACCTAAGAAAAGGAATTAAATGACCTACCTACCTACGAAAAGGAATTAAATGACCTACCTACCTACGAAA